>JACGAQ010002480.1:0-40558 GCA_014119065.1 Orius insidiosus
AAAACACCCCTTTTTCAGTTTTCTCCTGTCTTTTGTCTAAAAACACCACTTTTTCAGTGTTTTCTCCTGTCTTTTGACTAAACACCCATTTTTCGGTGTTTCTCCTGTTTTGTCAAAAAACACCCTTTTTCAGTGTTTTCTCCTGTTTTGACTAAACACCCATTTTTCGGTTTTCTCCTGTCTTTTGTCTAAAAACACCTTTTTCAGTGTTTTCTCCTGTCTTTTGTCTAAAAACACCCCTTTTTCAGTGTTTTCTCCTGTCTTTTGACGAAACACCACTTTTTCGGTGTTTTTGTTTTCTCTTCTATTGTCTAAAAACACCCCTTTTTCAGTGTTTTCTCCTGTCTTTTGACTAAACACCCATTTTTCGGTGTTTCCCTGTTTTGTCTAAAAACACCCCTTTTTCAGTGTTTTCTCCTGTCTTTTGTCTAAAAACACCACTTTTCAGTGTTCTCCTGTCTTTTGACTAAAACCCATTTTCGGTGTTTCTCCTGTCTTTTGTCAAAAAACACCCCTTTTTCAGTGTTTTCTCCTGTCTTTTGACTAAACACCCATTTTTCGGTGTTTCTCCTGTCTTTTGTCTAAAAACACCCCTTTTCAGTGTTTTCTCCTGTCTTTTGTCTAAAAACACCCCTTTTTCAGTGTTTTCTCCTGTCTTTTGACGAAACACCACTTTTTCGGTGTTTTCTCCTGTATTGTCTAAAAACACCCCTTTTTCAGTGTTTTCTCCTGTCTTTTGACTAAACACCCATTTTTCGGTGTTTCCCCTGTCTTTTGTCTAAAAACACCCTTTTTCAGTGTTTCTCCTGTCTTTTGTCTAAAAACACCACTTTTTCGGTGTTTTCTCCAATGCGCTATCATTTTGTCTTTGCTAATAGGCAAACTCTTTGCATCTTCCGCATTTTCCTCGCCTTTTAGCTCATCATACCTTAATCTTCGTATATCCTGTTATAAAATTCATTACAGTTAAAAGAACGTAGAATATCAATATCTTTTAAAAACGCGACTATCTCTACGATCGATAGAACTTTTCAGACCTTATTAGCTGGAGTAACTTCGTAAACTTTGTTCCCGCCAACATAACTCCACACTGCAGTAAAACATGGAAGTTTTTAAAAATTTTCAATTAAAAGTTTTATATATCGAAGATCAAGTTTTGGACTATTTTTCGGATTGACGAAAATCTTGTTAGGTATAAATAGTTTAAACAAGGGTTTTGTGTTCAGAATTCTAACGATTTAATTGTACGTCTGTGTGACTGGGTCTATGCCCTTGAGCTTTACGAGTACGTCCTCTATCCTTTAATTTTCTTGCCATTTTAAAAATTTACGTAATTCATCTTGCGTTATAAATTTAAAGAAATATAAGATTTTGTTTGTAAATTTTGTCGAGCTGATTGCGTTATTGTTTGTTTTAGATACCTGCGTTGTTGTTTGGAAAAAATCTTCGAGGAAACATAATAATCTTAATTTTTACTAAAATTGCTATTGAGACTTAAATTTTCTTGATGTTCGATGGATTTGCCGAGTGCGGAAAAAAGCCTCGAACTTGACGATAAAAAATGGGATTCGTTGAAAAATTCAAACGACGGCTTTAAAAAGTTCGATTGGAACAACGTCGAATTGGAAGTCGGTGAAAGCCAGAATTTCGAAGAGGATCGTTCGAAAGAGCAATTAACTCCTGAGTCTTTGAAAAATTGGAAGGTCAATTTGAAAAGATTCGATCAGAGTTTGAACGAATCGAAAAGCGAGAAAGATCTCGCAGTTGAGCAGTCGTCGCCGGAGTCGTTGAAAAATTGGAAGGTCAATTTGAAAAGATTCGATCAGAGTTTGAATGAATCGAAAAGCGAGAAAGATCTCGCAGTTGAGCAGTCGTCGCCGGAGTCGTTGAAAAATTGGAAGGTCAACTTGGAAAGGTTTGATCAAAGCTCGATCGAACAAAAAGATGATCCACATAGTTTGACACCGAAGAAACTTGAGTTTGAAGCCGAAAACAAAAAAGATTTCAATTTTTTTAATTTGTCCTACGAAAAAATGGGTTCGAATAATGTCAAGTTGACTGATGAAATGTCCGAAATCGTCCCGGAACTCCTTTCCTCTGAATACGAGGCGAAGAGTTTATTAGAAGAATGCCCTCCGGACAGGTCAGACGGAAGTGATTCCGGCCTTGGATCCGAAACTATCGACGACAGGGCCGGCCACAAAACCGATTCTTTATCTTCCGACGAACTTAACGCCAACGAATGCATCTGGAGTTCGTTAAACTACCCGAACGCTACTCCTGCACTTCCGACTAGCAGTTCCGAAGTCAAACCTAAGAGTATGCTTAAAAAAAGAAGAGGGGAAGCAATAGATAGCACTGCTGCTAAAAAACTTAAAAAATCAATCGCATTTGGAGACGTTCAAGTTTATTATTTTCAACGATCGCAAGGGTTTACCTGCGTTCCTTCTCAGGTACTTTTTTTTTCCTTGAAAGGAACGTTTTGAGTTTTCATTTACTTTTAGGGAGGTTCTACGCTGGGTATGCAGTCTGTACATTCAGACCGAAGGGTTTTTTCAATCGCCGAACATGTCTCCGAGCAAAGACGTCTCCATCGAGAGATTTTGGCACAGATGAGAAACGAGTCTTCAACTCTGACTTCCTCCTCCAGCGATTCCGATACCGACGATCAAAACACAGAGTCTGAACTGGAGCCAGACAATTATTTCTTTCTTCAAGTAATAATGCGATTTTCTTCTGTTTTTGATAACTGAAGCATTTTTTAGCCTGTACCGACAAGACAAAGGAGGGCTTTATTGCGGGCAGCAGGTGTTCGTAAAATTGACACTTTGGAAAAAGACGATTGCCGTGACATAAGGTCCTCGAGGGAATTCTGCGGCTGTGCGTGTAAAGGATTTTGCGATCCAGACACGTGTTCCTGTGCTCAAGCTGGCATCAAGTGTCAGGTATGTACACTACACAAACTAAATTCGAATTGTAAACTTTTTTTAATAGGTGGATAGATTAAATTTTCCTTGTGGTTGTACTCATGACGGTTGTGCAAACTCAAACGGTCGTATTGAGTTCAACCCGATGAGAGTTCGGACGCATTTTATTCATACAATGATGAGGTTGGAGATGGAGAAGAAAAGAGAGGAAGAAGCAGCCTCAGCGATGCCTATAGAGGAAAACCAATCATTTCAAAACTTCCCGTACAGAGATGACCTCTACAACTATCAATACGACCAGGGTCAAAGTTCAAACTTCAACTACAACTTCAACTACAACAGCTACAGCGACGTCTCGAACAACATGGAATTTCACCAGCAGCAGCCACAATCCTACGAAAACTTCAACCAATTCGAACAGCGCTACCATGAAGAGAATAAACTCGAATCGTTCTCCGAACTCCTGCAAGGTCGCTACCCCGAAAATGTCTTGGACAGTCTGACGTCGCTACCCGAAGAATTACCCTCGACGTCAAACAAGTCACTTCAAGACGAATGCGAGGCTGAAAATTTCGGAGAAATCATTAAAAAGACTATGGTTGACAGTGCGTCTGCTTGAAAACGTACAAATATTTTGGGTGATATTATTTAATAGTTTTTATGAAACGTGCTGTTTTATGAAAAATCGAAACTGAAAAAAAAAAAAACGTCAAATAAAATTTTTAATTTAACGTGCGATTTTGATAATACCTAATCAGTAACTTTGGAAGCAGTGCTTTTAATGTAACCTTCTTCCGGTTGAGAAACATGAAATCCATCTTATGACGTCATTGTTTCTTCTGTCATAGTAGCTTTCTCTATAGTTTTAGTTCATGAAATCGGCCGCAAGAGGCAATCAGTTCCTCATTTGACTATTGTTCTTAAATGAAAACCTATAATGAAGAACGTGAAAAGTTAAAAGCATTGCTACCAACGTAAAATTTAAAACATTTAGAACTCGATTTTAAGGATTGTCAATTTGTTACAAAAGTACTTAAAATCTAAAAACACCTAAATTATACACCCATATTCTTGAAATAGGCTCAAATTTTGTTTTTTTCATTTATTTCTTACATAAGGTTATGTAAATAATGTACATAAGTTTTTTTGTACATAACTATTGTTTTTTATTTATTGTTTTGATTAAGTTTGAAAAAAATGAGTTAATTTTTATTGGTGCTAATTTTTTTTCTCCGAATTTTATTCATTTTTAAATCTCAAATCGCTTAAGTCCTGTTTTTTCCCAGCTATGATTTTAATTGTTATTAAAATTAGTATCAAAGTTCTAATCTTGACTAATGGTGACTAATTTAGTTGTTATATTTGAACATACATGTGCTGTGGCCAATGAGGTGACAGGGTGAGATAAGAAACCTCCCTTGCTCAACTCCGATTGGCTTAGCCACTCAAACTATTGTTTTTTTCTTAATTTTTCCGATAAAAGAACGCTTTATAAACATTCTAAAAATTCAAAGCAAAAAAAATTAATCGTTGAATATAGAAACATTATAGTTAACAATTATTTAAAAAAAATGTTTTTTAGCGTCTGAATTTTACAAAGTCAAATTTTTAATGAAATTATGCTATTATTATCATCATTAATGTGGGCTTAGCTCCCATTTATTAGAAATATATCAGATTAATCGTTAGAATATACTCAGTGTCGTAATTTATTGGAGAAAAAAACAAAAAAAAAAATTGAAACGCCAATAATTCAGTGCTTTAGCTCCGTAAGTTTTATGAATTATTAGAATATAAGGAATTGAAAAAAAAAAGTAAAAGTACCAAGAATTAAAATTCGTTGTGTAATTAGTTTTAGTGGACTTCCCTTGTTAAGTTTGAGATTGCTCATTCCTTTTTTTATTTCGAACTTAGTGAAGCTAAAATTTGGGAATGGACGAAGTAGGAGCCAATCATGGGGCCAAGTAGTTTCACGACCAACGAAACTTTGAAAAGGGAAGGAAAAAAATTTTATTTAGCACATTGGCTCCTGCTAACCCTTAACGTAGCGAAAAAATATTTTGCTAATTGCCTATGTAATCAAAATAAATTGTATGCCTTGAAACCTCTGTTAAATCGGGGAATACCTCAGTTAATATTTCCCGAGGCGACCCCCTCCCCACCCTTATAAGTGCATTTTATTTATTATTGTAGCAATAATTTTTATTGTACATAAAACTAGTTATATTACGTTTTTAAACAAAATGAAAAAAATATTTATTACAATTTTGGGCAATCATTTTATTTTTATAAATATTCAATGTCTACAAAATGTTTTGAAAATTAGGAATTGAATTTCATGTAGTAGTGTGTTGACCAAATCAAAACTAATTATTCACAATGAAACATGGTCTAATGTATTTGAAAAAAAAATGAGGTGCCTATTTTTCTGGTTTTAAACCCATAGGAAGGTTCTCCTAGTTTATAAACGGAAAATACCTATAATTTATTAAATGAGAAAAATAGATGATGTGTTTGTCTAAATTATTCAAAGAAAGTCTTATAATCAGAACAAGAAATTTATTAAAATATACAAAATATCAGTTGTGTTAATTTGATTTTTTTTTTCTTCTACTGTCCTGCCATACTCTCTGTTCCCATTCTTCCAAAGACGAAGGAATAATATATAATAATATAATCGGATTTTTTTATATAATATATTTTTGGAAAGAGCTCGTCAAAGCCTACAAAATGGCTAGCGGTTTTTTTGGAAAAAATGTTTTAGTCGAAAAGTAAGTTTTCCATTTTCCAAAGCAAAACTTTTTCGGAAAAACTACTCCCAAAACCGTATAGAGATTCCCAAACTAACGAGAACTAGCTTTTGTAGAACATTTTCCGACGATTTTTAGTGCTCAAATATAGGAAAGTAATTTTAGGCATTTTCCCTTTCTGTCTAACACTTGGTTGAATTTTGAGGTCGGATCCGCCTTCTTCGTAAAAAGAGTGGAATTTTTTGGCCCTTCAAAATGATCGGATTTCTGATTTTAAAATTATTATGTATCTTTTTGGTGCCGGTCATTTTCGCCAATCCGTTGAAAAAAAGAGAAGTAACGATATAGGAGGGGGAAGTATAACGGAGGGGAGTTTTTTTTTTTTTTTTTTTTTTTTTTTGAAAAATTGTCTGAGTTTTTATTTTTTGAGTGTCAAGGTAGTAATAATGGGCTCTTTCGCCTAAGGATGTGCCTCTCGTAATGGGTAGAAGGATGAAATTTCTCCCTACTAAAAAAATAAATACATATTAAAAAGTGGCAACTTTTTTACTCCAAAATTTAATCAAAAATATAAGGAGTAATTGGTGAAAATCGGACCAATGGTTCGGCCGCAGCGAATTTTTCAAAATTACAAACAGACATATCTCCGCCATTTTTTTGAAATTCAAAAATCGCCCTCGTTACATTCTTCTTCACCGGCTAAAGAAATTTGTGTGAAAATTTGGTGAAAATCGGATGAAAACTGTGCCGTAAAGTGTTCCGGAAAAAAATGCTACGGTCGGACGGCCGGCCGGCACCAAAGACAAAGCTGAGATCGGTAAAGATCACTATTCGAGGTCTGAAAGACCCTTCCCCAAAAACCCGACGTAGAGGGTATCACAATAACTTCTGTAAGGAAGTTAAAAGTGCTAGGGAACCTCCTCGTGGGCAAAAAAAAAAGTTAAAAGTGAGCGTAAAAATCAGTTTCCCAATTTTTGAATCTTTAAGTACCTACCAAAAATACATAAATCCACCAAAGCAGAGAAGCACGAGCTCTTCAAGGGTTCAGCAGTTTTCTACTCCTTTCTACTGATAAAAACCTTTCTGAGTGTTCGTTTTATATCCTCTCTACAACGAGAAACACATTTTTCACTGGATTTCCGCGGTTTTTCTGCACGTGAAAACCCCCCATTCTAGCAGGCTCAAGCCGATGATCAATCTTTCTATCTTTTATTTATTCTAGCAGAACTCTTATTATAAATAAATAAATTTATTCTAGCAGTTAACCAATAATAGAGGAAGAAATGATTGTGATAACGGGTATCGTCAGGAGAGCTATTCCCTCTATCACAATCATTATTTCTATATTATTACTGTGAACGTATCTCCGTGAGGTTTAGTGGATACAGCGGGAAGCTGGAAACAAACCGTCTCCCTAAAGTTCACCGCCGCTACCGTTCTCCAAGAGATAGAGCCACTCACCACCTTTAATTGGTTTTTAATTTTTATGACAGATTTGCTGCCATGGCATTACTTTACATATAGTGAAGTTGTGGTTATTGATAGGAAAATCAATAACCTTGCGGAATATAGACGCAATAAAAAAAATGCAATTTTCTATCTTAAAGACTCACGTTTTTACTTCTCCAAAGAAGTTATTTTTTTACTACAGGGTTTTGGCTCATGCGTAATCGCGCAAATAGGGAACGCAAATAAGGAAATAGTCCACCTGATGAGGCGTATTACGCCGAAACCGGTCGTGGAATATCCGTTTTTTTCATTCTTTCTCCCTCTGTAACTTTTAATCGCAAAGAAGTTATTCTTGATCTGGTCGAGAATCGCCCGTCGAACTTGGCTTTCTTAAAACGTCAAGAAATGAAGGTAGTACAAAGGACCTGGGTTACTGGGCATTTTTGCCCCCCCAGTCCCTGGGTGCTGTTGAAGGGTCCCCAGAACGCAAAAGCGCCAGAAGGGCCATCCGCTGTAGTCAATTTCTATAATCCTTAAGCCTCAAACACAATTTGATAATAGAATGTGTAGATCTGAAGATTACAGTAACTTAAAGGTTCCACAACTTCAAAGCGCAGGGAGGTGCTAGGAAGGTAAGAAGATAGTAAAAACTAGGGTGACCTCTATGGTTGAAAAGACCAATAAGATCCCATATTATGTCGCCGAATAGCAAGGGCCAAAAACCAAATTTTTAAAAATCTAATTCCTTCTTCCTTCTAGCCTCGCCCACACCTCGACCTCGCTAGCCCTGAACGCCTTCATTCATTTCTTCAAGATTTCATTTGCCAGCCTGCATTCCTCCCTCATATTCTATCTTATAGCTTGCCCTGTGTTCAGAGCGTAGGAGAACGAGAAAAAAAAATCATGATCTTTTTTACAAAATGTAACAAAATTAAATAATTTTCATATATTTTTATTGCAATTCATTGTGAAATTTGTGGATAATACAAAATGAAACGGCAATTAATTGTTGAATAACGCTTTAAAAAATTTTTGAACATGAATTTACAAACAAAAAATTCACAGTAAAGGAATATTTGATTCGATTTCTAATTTATTAATCGTTTTTATCAGTCTTTGAGGACGGCAACTGAATTAAATCTATGGACAGAGAAAATGTTGAAGAATAAAGAATAGCAACAATTTTATAAAATAGTCAATACATGCTTTTTTAACACTTTCAACGCGGCGGCCATATTGCCGTTCCTCTTCAGTCGACGGATAGTTTATTGAAATAACTTATTGTACTGACGGAAAGTTTTTTTTTAATAATTCAACTCCTAATGTATGTTTAGTCAAGGGAAAAATAGTTAAGAATAAAATGCCTAAATTCTAACACACAAATATGATTGGTACTTAAACGTTTAAATTACCTAATCCACAATAACGGAATTGCTCTTTTTGTCCCCAAAGAATAAGGGAAGAAGAAAAATTTTCTTCTCGATTTCGGAAAACTTCTGGTCCAAGAAAATTCTTTAATATATAAAATTGCTATGACTAGACTAGGACTACGAACATTTATAATGAAATTTTATTGCTATTCAATCAGGCTTATATTTAGAATATTAATAATTTTCTTTAAAAAATAAATAAACTTTTGAAATAAAAATGAAAAAATTTGGCACATGAAGACTAGGTAGTTTAGCGCGGCGCGTTAAATTACTTGAAAAATAAAATTATTGAAAAAATCTAAAAGATCACACGTAACAAAATTTAATAAATATTTTGAGTTATCACACTTGCTTTTATATTTTTTTAAAAATCTTAATTGAAAAATCACATTTTTCTCCTTCTTTCAAATAAACAAGTGTTATGCTTTTAAGCATAGTTTTTATTTTTATTTTCGATTTTAAGAAAGAGGAGTATCCGGTGATGATTCTTGCTGGGTGGCTGGAGACTCGAGATGCTTTCCGGGAAACATGGCAGCATGGAGGTCGAACCCAGGTGGCATTGCCATCGGGCCTTGAGCCTAAAAAAAAGTTTAATTAGGGTTACAGCTTCCAAATATTAATAAAAATCAGTTATTTTATGTAGCCAACGTCACGTGTTGAGCAGCTACCCGTACACGTGTAGAACGAGCAAACGTGGAATTACCCTAAGGTAAGATCTACTAGAAGTTGTACTTACTTGTAAATAAGTGATGAGTCTTCGGAGTTCGTCGAGGGCATTCGCTTGCATCAGAATATAATTTTTGGCTAAAAGTAATGTCGCTATTTTCGATAGTTTTCTCACAGAAGGAGAATGCGCGTAGGGTATGACACTACGAAGTTCGTCTAAAGCGTCGTTGAGATCGTGCATTCTTCTCCTTTCACGAGCGTTTATGTTTAATCTGACTAGTTTTCCTTGTCTTCCTTTCGCTTTCCCGCCTCCGGCACTGTGGCTTGGACCTCCAAGTCCGCTTTGCCCTTGGAGCCTACGTAAATGACATTAATTTTTTGATAATGGCTAAAAGGATGTACCTGTTGGGGTGAGTTTGAGGGTGTTGAGCTTCGGGAGTGTTTTCGTCTGAGTGCGCTGAAGACGAAGGAAAATAATAGGGAGAGCTTAGTCCGACTGTGCCAAGTGGTGTTCGCCGGCCAGGAACTTGACCATCTGGGCACATGTAGCCTGGTACACCGTCCATTGCTAAAATAAATAAAAATATGAAAAAATAGCCAGGTATACCAACCTAACTAGAACGAAAGAATGGCGCTTGTACTACCCATTTTGCAAATCTAAGCTTCCCCACTTCCGCCAATTTCCAGCACAGCAAAGAGTCCCCTCTTCCTGATGCACGAAGGCCGGAGAGAAATACTAACCACTCAAAAATATGCCAGCTTCATTCTTTCATTCTGATGACTATTATTATGAAGTTACCTTCATTTTAAAAAATTGAGGCGCTCCGGGTACGAAGGGCGAACTCAACATCGGACAAAATTTTTTTTTTTCATTTTCAGATTCTAGACCTTTTGATGAATACGCCCATTTAATTTTTATATTGAGTTTGCCCTTTTTTCCCCTTTAAAATACGTAAAAACCGATATGCGGCAAAGCTCTAACTGCGATATCCGAGCGGGTACGAAGGGCGAACTCCACATCCTAGTCCACAACCCCCACTCCTTTTCCCATTCCAGGGCATGACTTTTCCGTTGAGTTCGCCCGTAACATAAAACTTTAAAATGCGAATAGTTCGAAACTACGTTTTGTTGAGTTCGCCCTTCGTACCCGGAGCGCCTCAATTATACACGACCGGTTTCAGCTTATTTTGTATATAACAATCATCAGGGCCCAAAAATTTCCACGATAGATTTTTTTTGTATTTTAATTCATTTTTTATTTTTCAATTTGCTGTCTCAAACTAAAAATTTTCTTTAATCTTTTTAAATTAAAAAAAAAATCGTTTAAATTGAAATTTAAGGAAATGGAAGTTCTAATTCAATTAGGCAAGAATGTAATGACATCTTGATGAAAGGAAACCAGCGAGCCGCCGACAAATGTCACAGGCTGAGGTTTCTATTGATTTTTTAAAATTTGAAGTCGACGAAAACTAAGGAAAATCGAAATATACTTCAAAAAGGAGTGTTAAAAATACCAAAAAAAGGGATTGTTTACAAGTTTGTACTGGAAAAGTGGTAAATAATTAAATAGGGGCTTACCTCCAGGAGAATCAGAGGGTTGAGTCAAGTTTCAAACGAGTCCCGTGAGATGTCTCTCAGAATCAGCTGCCCTTCATTGCACAAACGCCGGATTTTGCACGTACAAAATTGCGGAATGAAGCACCTGAGTTAATTTTTGAGCTCGGAGTAAGAAAACGATGTGGATTTAAATTGAACTTGGCTACGATTGAGGGTGTTTGCGGACTCGTTTGCTGGGCAGATGGGCTTGACAAAGGCTGTCTCTATGGCAACACCCCTCAACCCCCCTGAGTCCGGACCGCCAAGGAACAAAAGAGCCATAACACTTGTCAATAAAGCCCCCCCAAGCCCATTCCACCTCCCTTGTACATTTAAACGGTATCGGATTGATCATTGAGCCGCACTGGGACTAATGCCCTTTTTTTTAAAAACCGACAAACAATTCAAAAACAACAAATTTTATTAAAGCAAATAGCTTTCAAAGAAATGAAAATCACATTTTGAAGTTATTGAAACGAAAAAGGAATAGAAAAAAAAATTTGATAGGATAAATCTAGTTCCTAAATGAGGGGTTTAAGTTAAGCTTCGTCGCCTCCTTCGCCTTCTCCTGCTTCGACCGAGTCCATGCCGACTTCTTCGTAATCTTTTTCTAACGCGGCCAAATCTTCACGAGCTTCACTGAATTCACCTTCCTCCATACCTTCACCGACGTACCAGTGGACGAAAGCCCTTTTCGCGTACATAAGATCGAATTTGTGATCGAGCCTAGCCCAGGCTTCGGCGATTGCCGTGGTGTTTGCCAACATGCAAACTGCTCTTTGCACTTTTGCGAGATCCCCACCAGGTACAACGGTGGGCGGCTGGTAATTTATCCCAACCTAAAAGACCATTAGATTGACGAACCAATGAACGCTACATACTTTGAATCCCGTCGGGCACCAATCGACGAACTGAATCGTCCTTTTCGACTTGATTGTCGCGATGGCCGAGTTGACATCTTTAGGGACCACATCTCCCCTAACAAACAAAAATTAATACCAATCTTTTTTCTCCTCAAAAAACCTGTATAATAAACAGCAAGCCATATATTTTCCATGACGAGGATCGCATTTGACCATCTGGTTAGCCGGTTCAAAGCATGCGTTTGTGATTTCAGGAACTGACAGTTGTTCATGGTAAGCTTTTTCCGCAGATATTACCGGCGCGTAGGTGGCGAGAGGAAAATGAATTCGAGGATAAGGCACAAGATTTGTCTAATTGAAGATATTAAAAAAGCTGTTTTTCTGACTTTTTACCTGGAATTCAGTAAGGTCGACATTCAGCGCTCCGTCAAAACGAAGAGAAGCCGTGATTGAGGAAACAATTTGTCCAATCAACCTGTTCAAGTTGGTGTAGGTCGGTCTTTCAATGTCCAGATTCCTTCTGCAGATATCATAGATGGCTTCATTGTCAACCATAAAGGCGCAATCTGAATGTTCTAAAGTCGTGTGGGTGGTCAAAATCGAATTATAAGGCTCAACCACAGCAGTCGAAATCTGAAAAAAATTTGGCGTAAAGCAGAATGCGAGGGAAGAGGAAAGATGTCCAGATCCGACATCTTCCCAGATTGCTGATGAATTGGCAAAGATTGTGTACCTGTGGCGCCGGATAAATGGCGTATTCGAGTTTACTCTTTTTACCGTAATCAACGGACAGCCTTTCCATCAACAAGGAAATGAAACCGCTTCCAGTACCGCCGCCGAAAGAATGAAAAATTAAAAACCCTTGAAGACCACTGCATTGATCAGCAAGTTTTCGGATTCTATCCAAAACCAAATCGATGATTTCCTTCCCGACAGTGTAATGACCCTCGCGTAATTATTCGCAGCATCTTCTTTTCCCGTTATGAGCTGTTCAGGATGGAACAACTGCCTGTACGTTCCAGTTCGTACTTCATCTGCATAAAGTGTAAAAATGTTCGAATTAAAAAATGATTTTTACCAATAACTGTAGGCTCAAGATCGACGAAAATTGCTCTGGGGACGTGCTTTCCGGCACCGGTTTCGCTAAAAAATGTATTAAAACTGTCATCTCCACCGCCGACAGTCTTGTCTGATGGCATCTGACCGTCAGGCTGTATCCCATGTTCCAGACAGTAAAGTTCCCAGCAGGCGTTACCTATCTGCACTCCTGCTTGACCAGCATGAACCGAAATTACTTCCCTCTGAAAAATAAAAGCTCCATTTGAATCGAAAAAGAATTCTTCTATTTCTCTAATGGCGTATTTATATTACTTACCATGTTTACTTAAAATAATACGAAAGAAAAAAAAAATATTTGAAGTGTACGCAATAAAAATTCAAACAATATGAAACTAATAAGTTTTTGGTCAGGTGTTCAAGAAAAAACTCACTAATGTTCACTCTCTAATTAGACAAATGATTTAAAAAAAAAAACAGATTATTAAATAATTTATAAATAAAAATTGTCTAGTAGGATTATTAGTAATGTAGCGTTTGCAGTAGGTGCTGCTGTCTAGCATAACGACAAACTCGCATCTACCAAACTTTCATAAGAGATCGCGCTTATGTCGCCTCTGGTTCGTTCCCAGTGAAGAATTATTTTCGTCAATTTCCTGCAACCTTTCTAGGTTAAAATTTTCTTTTCCAGAAATAAAGATTTACCAACTTATTCTCTGGTATTTTTCTTGCTTGAAATATTTAAATTCGTCAATTCTTAAGATAATTTACTTGCCATGTTATTTTGTGATCTAATCCTTCCAAGTTTAATTATGTATAAATATTACACGGCATTAAGAATAAAGAAAAAGAAGAGAAAATGCCTAGAAATCTGGTTTAAAAAATGGTTTCTTAGCCAATAATCGAGAAAAAAACGTCTGAAATCCATTTTAAGTGACATAGCCATAAAACCCAAGAAAATCCCGGAAAAGAAGGTTTTTCGGCCTACACTCAATGAAAGTATTTGGTGTAACTTTGGTTAAGATTTGGTCAATCAGACGGAGGAGTTTCGAGATTACAATAAAAGCTTCCGTTTGAATAAGTCGTTCCTCATCCTTTTAGTTTCCATAAACTGCCCGCCCCCTAAAAATCACTCTAAGCACAATGAGAAGTTATGATTTTATGAAGCTTTTTCCCGCTTTAAGATTTTAAAACTAGAAATCAACTATAAAACCGTCTTTCCACAGGAAAAACAAGCCGATAATTGAGGCGCTCCGGGTACGAAGGGCGAACTCAACATCGGACAAATTTTTTTTGTCATTTTCAGATTCTAGACCTCTTTGTGAATACACCCATATAATTTTTGTGTTGATTTCGCCCTTTTTTCCCCTTTAAAATACGTAAAAACCGATATGCGGCAAAGCTCTAACTGCGATATCCGAGCGGGTACGAAGGGCGAACTCCACAACCCCCACACCTTTTCCCATTCCAGGGCATGACTTTTCTGTTGAGTTCGCCCGTAACCTAAAACTTTAAAATGCAAATATCTCGAAACTACGTTTTGTTGAGTTCGCCCTTCGTACCCGGAGCGCCTCAATTATCAAAGTTTTTTGGTATGAGAAAACACTGCAATTTTGTAAGTAAGAATGAAAGTAACAGTGTAAAACCGAGCTTGTCAGTAAGCTCTATTTTTAGCCATTTTTTGACCTGGCGACCTAAATTTTATCGTTTTTCTGAGAAGATCTCTAACCAAATTAAAGCATCCATTATATTGTGTGAAAATTGAAGAAACATCTTTCCCATGTGTTCGAATCAGAATTCCATTTTAAGCTCCCCTGTTTTGGTCTTAGAGTAAGCGATTACTTCGGACTATTCCATCAAATAGCGTAATCAATCAAATGGTGGAGAAGGAAGAAAAAGGGGCGGAAGTTTCATTTTGCAACGTTTGCCTCTTGAAAACTGAAGAGGTTTTTAGGATCAATATGCCTACTTATAATATTTTTCATTTAAAAAAACATTACAAATTAAAAAGAAAAAACGATTGAACTATCGAGTTCAAATTTTGGCACTTTTTAGGTGAAAATTTTTTTTCCGACTAAAGTTAGAAAGGGAATTAGAATTGCTAATTTTTCCATCCATAATAACGGGAGGGCGGGATTTTTCGTTTGTACTCCTCCCTCCGCAATACTTCGTAATGGAATTCGGAGGCAAGTTGATGAGGTTGGCAGGTTGGAAATTGAATATCATGTTTTCCTAATTCGGAATTGTGGTTTCCCATTCCTGTCTGAAGAGAAATTTCATTATTTCCACGCATTCAGAGCCAACGCATTTTCACTATATCGGGTAACAAGCGAAAATGTATTAGTTTTTATAAAAAGTGATATAAGGAAAGTTATTGTCGATATAAAATCCCAGGTTCTTGGGGTTGAGAAAAAAGGAAAGGCTTTTCCTGTAAAACGGCGATAACATATTTGAGGATAATGGCGACGGCATATGGCGTTAAACTGTGTGGGACAAACGAGTGAAGGGGAGGCCATTTATAACTAAAAACGCCCATCCTTTCTTCCTCCGAATCGCATTGGTTTTCTTCAACTTATTCTTACGGTCTCGGAATCTGGAGGGGGCCAAACGATGAAGAAGGAGGAGGCTGCTGTAATGAAAGCAACACAAATGATTATTATTTCCAAAATTTTGATAAAAACTAAATAGGAAAAAAATTGAAATTTGGCAATTCATGGAAAAGAGAGTTTCAGGCAGATTCCGTCTTTTTAACCTGCTGGTTTTCAATACTAGGAAAATGTACAAAAATCCATTAGTATTAAAGGAGATGTCTTCAGAAAATATAAATTCCCTCCCCAGGAAGCTAAAACTTAAGACATCTCCCTATTTCAATAAAAAAAAATTTTTTTTAAGAAGAAAAAAAAAGGCCACATTTTCTCTCTCTTTTTCCTCTTCTAGAAAAAAAAGTACTTATTTGAAGAGCTTCCAACGAAAACTTACTTAAAGAGAAGAATAAAATATAGGAGGGGGAAGTATAACGGAGGGGAAGTATAATAGAGGGGGGGGGGGGTATAATGAAGGGGAAGTATAACGGAGGGGAAAGTTTTTTTTTCCGAAAAACTTTTCAAGTTTCTTTTTTAATTTTCCGATTTTTGTTTTCAAGAAATTTTCAATTTTCTAAGTTTTTTTTTTGAAAAATTTTCCGAGTTTTTTTTTCGAAAAATTTTCTAAGTCTTTTTTTTTTCTAAGTTTTTGTTTTTTGAAAAATTTTCCGAGTTTTCTTTTTTAATTTTTTTTTCCAAAAAATTAAGTTTTCTTTTTAATTTTTTTTTCCAAAAAATTAAGTTTTTTTTCAAAATTTTTTTTAAGTATCAAGGTACAAAGTACTGGTTTAATGAGCTTCCAACGAAAACTTCCTTAAAGAAAAGTAACAATGAAGGAGGGGGAATTAAAACGGAGGGGACATTCAACGAAGGGGGAAGTATAACGGAGGGGAAGTATAATGGAGGGGGATATTCAAAGGAGGGAAAGTATAACGGAGGGGAAGTATAACGAATGATGAAGTTTTTTTGTTTTTCTTTTTTTCCTAAAATTTCGAAGTTTTTTTTTTCCAAAAATATTCCGAGTTTTTTTTTTAAATTTTCTAAGTTTTCTTTTTTTTTGCGCTTTTTTTCCGAAAAATTTTATAAGTTTTCTTTTTCCAAAAATTTTAAGTATCAAGGTAGAAATAATGGGATTTTTACCCAAGAGAGGTCCCTCTCGTTAGGAGTGGAAGTATGAAATTTCTCCATACTAAAATGATAATTAATGTAAAAAAAAATACAATATTGTATAATGTAAAATTATTGCACCACAAATTCTTAAAAAATATGAGGAGTAATTGCTGAAAATTTGGTGAAAATCGAACCAACGGTTCGGCCGCAGCGAATTTTTTAATATTTCAAACAGACATATCTCCACAATTTCGAAATTCAAAAATCGCCCTCATTACATTCTTGTTCACCGGCTAAAGCTTGCGTGAAAATTTGGTGAAAATCGGATGAAAACTGTGGTCCTAAAGTGTTCCGGAAAAAAATGCTACGGCCGGCCGGAAATACTGACAAAATTGAGATCGGTAAAGACCAATATTCGATTTGCCCCTCCGGGGTCTGGAAGACCCATCCCCAAAAACCCGACGTCGAGGGTATCACAATAACTTCTTTAAGGAAGTTAAAAACCAATGTTTACTACCGTCCTTTCTGCCATGTATTTCGTTCGTAGATGACCATTTTACTTTTATGCAAAGTCTATCAATTTAAATCAACGTGAGGGTTTCCCTTTTTTTCCCTTTTTAAATCGACATGGGGTCCGATGTTTTTAGCCCTGACTGTTGCGAAGGCCCCCGGGGATAGTCCGAGACAAAATGGTATGATGGGTATGCTGAGACCATGGAGGATTAATAGAAATAAAAAAGCTTCTTTTTAGATAAGGCGATAATATTGAAATAAAAAAAAAAAATTCTCAAGAGTTTACAAGGAAATCTTGCATTAAAAAAAAAGTACATAAATGAGGAAAAGTAAAAAAAACTGTCTTTGACCTCGCGGCACTGGGGAAATGTTGCAAATGTTCAAGGAGTTGAAAAACTCGAAAAAACAGAACATAAAGAGGAACACTGAAGACGACACTGAAAAGTCTCTGACCTCGTATAAAGATGTTTAAAGATGTTTAAAGATGTTTAAAGATGACGATGAAGAATAATTTTTTTTTTTTTTTTTTTTTTTACGTGAGCGAAAAAAAAATAGATGTTGGTAAAAAAAAACTCTTGAAGAGAAAAGACGCTTGAGCTGCTCGCGCTACCGGATACCGTCGAAGAAGAAGGTCTTCGAGTTGTACGTCGTTCCAATGCTGAAGGAAGAAGAAGGAAATTTCGCGCGAGCGAAAAAAAAGACGCCGCTCGCTCCGCCTCTCTCGCCGGTTCCTCAAACCTCTCCCCACTCTCCATGGTTTCCCGCTTCATTACGAATCGTGTCGTCATAAATACTCCCCAGGGTTAAAAAAAAAGGGAAAAAAAAATTCATGAAGTACAGCGCAGGCGATGGAGATGGTGATGAAGTCGTGGTCCATTGAAGAAGGATGATGAAACGAAGAAGCCCAATTTGGTCATTAGTCATAATGAAGTTATACAATAATAATAAAATTAATTGCAATCGAATGAAGCCCATTTTTAATTATACATATAAAGGAAAAAGGTCTGGTCTTACAATTTCAATTTATTACATGTATATAATCTCCTATAAAACTGGTGAAAATGAAAAGGTAATAAAGTAATAAGTAAAAGGCAAAAAGGAAATTAAAATTTGAGAAGAAAAAATATATATATATGCCAAATCTAAGCGAAGCCATTTAAGTGATTTATTTAAAGGAGATCTTAAGTGAAATGCAAAATTTAAAAAAAAATTGAATGAAGTTAAAATTGTTAAAATTGACTTAGTTTTTTGATGCAGGCTTAAGTTGTGACAAGTGTGCATGCACTTTTATTGACGGGTCATTAAGATCTTCTAAGAGATAAGAAACCTTGTTAAAAATCTTCAAAACTTTATACGGACCGGTGAATTTATGAGCTAAAGATGCCTGTATATTTTTTGGCTTTGAGGATAAAATAAAATGTTTTCTATAAACTATGTCGCCAATGCCAGGTAATTTTTTGTCTTTATTTCCCTTTGAGTAATAATTATTACGGGTTTTCGAAGAATTAAGAAGGTTAGTATGAACATTTTGAAATAGCTCTACTAATTGGGAGTGTTTTAAGTGTGTGAGATTTTCCTCCAAATTGAACCTTAAAGTTAGAGGATGCTGTATTTCCCTTCCTAGAAATATCAACGCTGCTGAGTGCTTAGTCGTTTCGTGTTGTGCTGAATTTAGGGCTGATACAAAGAGAAAAAGATTGTCTTCCCATTTTTTTTGTGAGTCACTATGGAACGCACGAATGGATTTCTTGATCCCCGAAATGTAGCGTTCAGCCAAGTTGGCTTGAGGAAAATGGGTGATGTTTGCTATGTAAGTTACGCCTAAGTCAAAAAGGAAATTTTGAAAGCACTAGATCGAAAGCAAGATTGCCGGTCACTTATTATGTATGTCGGCAAGCCATGCTGCGCAAATACATGATTTTGTAGGATGCGGATGACAGTGGTCGTCGTGGTAGCGCGACATGGTACCGCAAAAAGAAACTTGCTGAAGGCGTCGACAGCCACAAGAACGAACTTATTACCCTTAGTAGAAACCGGTAAAGGGCCAATGAAATCTATATAGAGTTTTTCCATTACCCTTGTTGGCGGGGTACTATGGAGAACGGGAGGAAAAGGGTTATTATTGGGCTTAATTTTTGCACAAATTTCACAAGCTGCGACACGTGAACGGATGTCATTGTGAATGCCCTTATATGTGAAAAGTGAGCGGATACGCTCCAAAGTTTTGAAAGTCCCTAAGTGAGCTCCATATGAATTAATATGGTAGTACTGAAAAAGAGGTGATTTTAAAGCTTCAGGTACCAACAACTTTTTGCTCTGTGGATGTTTGAGAGGGACAAAGTAGATGAGATTTTTTATGACCTTGATATTGGGGTCTTTAGAGGAAAGAAGACTTTGTATACTTGGGTCGGCAGCTTGTTGTCTGCCAAAGTCCTCGAATAAGGAAGGCAAATTTTTTAACGGCGAAATAAAAAGAATTGAATCTGTTGTTTGAGAAGTGCTTTCATCAAAAAGTGCAGCTTCTGGTTCTGAAAAGCGGGATAGATAGTCCGCTACGGTATTTGCAGCGCCTTTGACGTGTTTAACCTCAAAACTAAATGAGTCTAACTCCGATATCCACCTTATGGCAGGGTTGCTTAGGATACGTGAACGATCCCCTTTTAAAAAGGAAGCTAAACCGCTGCAATCGGTGTATAGAATAAATGGCTTATGAACTAAAAATTGTCTAAAATGTCTAAAGCTTAATACAACTGCAAAGAGTTCCTTTTTATAGGTAGTATAGTTTAACTCTGAGGCCTTAAGTTTTTTTGCATAAAATGCGATTGGACAAACTGCTCCATTATTATCTTGCTGTGCTAACAGACTACCGATAGCAACGCCTGAAGAATCAGTGTATAAAAGAAATGTTCGGTTAAAGTCTGGAATGGCCAGAGTTGGCGGTGAGGTTAATAGCTTTTTTAAAGTTTCAAACGAATTTTGGCACTCATGGGTCCAAACCAAGCTCGTGGTTTTTTTTGTGAGCGCATGCAGAGGAGCAGCTATGGCGGAATAATTAGGAATAAATCTGGCAAAAAAAGAACAAAAGCCAAGAAAGGACAGGGTTTGCTTTAAAGTGGTAGGCGGAAGTAAATTTTTTACGTATGAAATTCGATCATTATCGATTTTAATGGAATTGTGTTCAATTTGATGTCCCAAATATTTTATTGAAGTTTGAAAAAATTTGATCTTATCGGGATTTACCGTGAGACCATTGTTTTGTAGAATTTTCAAGGTTTCACGAATGTGATTGTAGTGATCTTGCTCATTTTTGGAAAATATGAGGATATCGTCTAAATAATTCCATACGAATTTGTATTTTACATGATGGAAAATTTTTTCCAAGTATTCCGTCAAAGCTTGGGAACCTAAACTCAACCCCATCGGTACCCTGCAAAATTCAAAGTGCCCAAAAGGCGTTTTAAAGGCTGTTATTTTGCGAGAGTTTTCATCCAATGGTAGTTGATGAAAGGCTTGTGAGAGATCTAAGATCGAGAAAAATTTGGCATCTCGCAAATGTAAAAAAATTGCGTCCAGTAATGGGAGAGGCCATGCAGAAAAGATAATTAACTCGTTAATTTTTTTATAATTGATGACGAGTCGTTTTTCCTTAGCATCTTTTTTGGCTACCAGGAAAGCTGGCGATGCCCATGGAGAAAAGGCTGGTTTTATGACACCTTGTTTTAAAAGATCATCCGTGATCTCACGCATTTTTTCCAAATCATTGGGATTTAACGGATAAGCAGGCTGATTAATTGGAGGGACATCTTTGATGTATATTTTCAATTTGTAATCTTTTGCCTGACCCAAATTGTCGTTCAACACCTTTGGGAACAATTCCACAAAGTGCTGCTTAAATGGAAAGGTGTTCAAATCTTTGAATTTAGGAACCACCCGTGGATGAAGGCAAAATAAATACCCTGAATTCTCTTTGCTTATTGGGGTGATATAATTGCTTAACATGTTAATGAGATCCTCATTGCCCTCATTTATTGTAACAAACTCATAGGTTTTTAAAGGATTATGAGCAAAAGAAAAAGTTCGTGACGTGGCGTCTATTATGACACCCGCCGTTGATTGAAAATGGAAACCCAAAAGAAAAGGAACAGGCATTTTTTCCAACACAAATACTTCTATAATCCATGATAAATTAAAAATTTTTATTTTGACCTTCCCCTTCTCCGTAAAATGTAATGATTCTGCGGCGACTGATACGACAGATTTTTTGGGATTATGAACAACCTCAGTGATTTCGTGCTTGTTTAGACCGTTAAAAAATTGTCTAGACATTGCATTTATGGTGCTGCCCGTATCTAATAGAGCGGCCACCTTCTTCTTACCGATTGTGACGTCTACAAAAGGCAAAGAATGAAACAAGGTAGTCGTAGTTGCCGCAAGAACATGGGAAGGGGAGGTAATTAGTTTTTTGAATTATTAGTTTCTTTCGCATTGGTCTTATTTTTTTGGGTTTGATTGCTTTGGGAAGAGGTGGAAGGGATATTTTTGACTTCCTCAACCGCTACAGCAATCTGATTTTTTGATTGCTTGAATTGTACATTTTTTTTGTTCTGGTAATGGCTCTTTTGTTTGAACGGTTTTGACTCATTACGCCCATACGTGAATGAATCAAAAAATTCTTTCGGTCTCTCTGAATGATAGCGATAATTTTTTTGATATGGTTTTTTAGAATTGTCCCGATTGGGATGTTGATGGTTAGACACGTTGTTCCCTGAATTTTTTATTTTGTCAAAGCCGCCCTGAAAATCATGAGATTTATGATTATAAGAATTATAACCTGAGTATCTATTATTTTTATATTGGTAATGATAAGTTGTGCAATGAGGGAACTGATGGTCGAAAGAAGTACCAGGGAAAGCATTCCCAAAATTAGGCTTTGTGGTACCGTACCGTTCATTTAAAGTGATTTCAATTTCTTTAGTTTTAGCATATAGATCCGCGTATGACTTAATATTTTCAGGAGACCCAATTAGCATGAAGTACGAAGCATGCAAGGACTTTACAATATTTTTTGCATTATCAGCTTCGTTTGTTTCACCAAAAAAACGCGCTAAAGTGATCTGTGAATCTATGTATTGACGGAGATGCAGATCCGGGTCTTGGGGCGAAAATAAAAACCTGGATTTTGAAATCCAAAATTGTCGAGGGGTCATGCCGAAGTTTATAAGTGAGTGGGCAAACAAATCAAAATCAATGTTGGCATGTGACATGGCGTTATAAAGGAAGTCTGCATACATTGCATGTCTAGTATTATCTGCAATTATGCCAAGAATTTTTTTGAAATGTCGTTTCAATCGCGCAGCTATCGGGGCAAGTTTGAGCAAGAATCTAAAAATAGAAATAGGATTATAAAAATAAAATTTTGGAAGGTTCGAAATTGTTCGTTTTAATTGCTTCGAAATGTAGCGTCTCCTTCCTTTTTTGGAGGATGATTTCGAGGAGTTGCTGTCAGAATCCGAGTCGGATGATGAAAGGTCAGTATCCTCGATTACGGGAATCGATGTTTGACGGAAATCAATCGCCGTCGATTGAAAAGGAAAATCCGTGTTAGTTGAGGATTTAATTGGTATATCCGGGGTACTTAAGGACTTGACGGGGACGTAAGTGTCAGCCACCCATGAGGAAATCTCGGAAATGTCTTTTTCCTCTAATCCCAGAGCCGAAAGTTTGGCCGCTAAATCATTTTTTGGGGTAGAAGGGGGAATTTTGTTTTCCTTAGGGGCGAGTGGCCCTCCCTCCTTCCTTTTTGATTGTTTTTTGGGTGTTTGGGAATCAACGGTTTCCAGAGATTTTAAAGAATTTAAATCTCCCCTGAGAGTGCCTATTTCGCTTTTGTATTTGTGGGTTAAAGACGCAATATCCTCCTGACATTTTTTTACCTTTTCTTCTATACGTTTTTGGTATAATTCATTTTGCTTCTCCATCTCGGTTTTAAAATTGTCTAATTGAGTATGAGTTTGTTTTTGTATTTCCACCACTTTCGATTCTAGATGTGAGGCAAATTCAGACATTTGTTTTTTTGTGATTTTTTGTGCTAGATTAGGGTTGCAGCAAATTCCTGTAAAAATCGCTTTCAACTCTGTTTTCAGTTTAGAATAATTTGTTTTTGTTATGTGTGAGCATGCAAAATGAACTTTCCTTTTACACTGCGTGCAATCTACAAAGTCTTCACTAGGAAAAACATTTTCACAAGCAAGACAAGGCAAGGTAGACATTTTTTATAGAAAAAAAAAAAATTGGCAAGCTAAAAGTTTTAACGTGAAAGATAGCCCTTTTGAATGAAGGGAATTTATAAAATTATAAATTATAAAAAAAATTTTACTTTAAAGAAGGTTTAGACAAAGATAAGACGTAGATAATTATGTCTTAGGTAAATAAAATGGACAAAATTAGATTAAAAATAGCCCGACAGGCTTTTTTTTTAAAGACTCGGTCAAGGTCCGAAAAAGATAAAAATTTTCGTGAAAAGACTCGCAGTTTCTGCTACCATATATTTATGATGGGTATGCTGAGACCATGGAGGATTAATAGAAATAAAAAAAGCTTCTTTTTAGATAAGGCGATAATATTGAAATAAAAAAAAAAAATTCTCAAGAGTTTACAAGGAAATCTTGCATTAAAAAAAAAGTACATAAATGAGGAAAAGTAAAAAAACTGTCTTTGACCTCGCGGCACTGGGGAAATGTTGCAAATGTTCAAGGAGTTGAAAAACTCGAAAAAACAGAACATAAAGAGGAACACTGAAGACGACACTGAAAAGTCTCTGACCTCGTATAAAGATGTTTAAAGATGTTTAAAGATGTTTAAAGATGACGATGAAGAATAATTTTTTTTTTTTTTTTTTTTTTTACGTGAGCGAAAAAAAAATAGATGTTGGTAAAAAAAAAAACTCTTGAAGAGAAAAGACGCTTGAGCTGCTCGCGCTACCGGATACCGTCGAAGAAGAAGGTCTTCGAGTTGTACGTCGTTCCAATGCTGAAGGAAGAAGAAGGAAATTTCGCGCGAGCGAAAAAAAAGACGCCGCTCGCTCCGCCTCTCTCGCCGGTTCCTCAAACCTCTCCCCACTCTCCATGGTTTCCCGCTTCATTACGAATCGTGTCGTCATAATGGAGATCCATCCCCCCCGAAGTCCGGCCACTTCCGCCTCAGGAAACTTGTTCTCCATTTAAATTAACTACTAATCTTCCATCAAGGGAACCACTAATCTCATCCAGTATTCCATCCCTAAGGATTAGAATAAATCACTTTTTGTTCAAACTAATAAATCGAGTAAAATTCATATATTTTCAATTGATCGTAATCTTAATTTGATTAATGTTTGGTAATAAATTGAGTTTTAGGCTGCCAAAAAAATTTAAATAAATAAAGCGGAGATTTTAATGAAGGTGGGGCAATTAACGTTTACAATGGACTGAAGTTACCCTCTCGGCACGTATGTCAACATAACTAGAATCTTAAACTGAATAATTCAGACCGACGTTAAAGCTCTTGGAAGGAGAGGGAGAATGGGGTTGTGAACACAATGAAAATTAAATTGTTCAAATGCTTAGGTGTTTACAATGCCTGTTTTCCCCGTCCCCACTTTACGTTTACGACGTTCCTTTCCCGAAAATTCCTTTTTATTCAATATAATCTCGCTCTGGTGGGTAAATAACATAAATTTTACTACCTTCATCTCTAAAAATAAGAGTATTTCTGCCTTTAGGGCGACCTACGACAAACTCTTAAGAACCTCCGGATGCCAGAAGACTGCCAAGGGTATCAGAATTTAATTTATGGTGTTCCGGCTTTTTAACTTCCTTAAAGAATTATTGTGATACCCTCCAGGGTTTTTGGGACGGGTCTTCCAGACCCCGGAGGGTCAAATCGAGATCTTTACGGATCTCAACTTTGTCTGTGGTGCCGGCCGGCCGTTGCATTTTTCCCACACAATTTACAGCCACAGTTTTCAACCGATTTTTACCTAATTTTCTTTAGTCGGTGAGCAAGAAACTAGCGAGGGCGATTTTTGATTTCGAAAAAATGGCGGAGATATGTCTGTTTGAAATTTTAAAAAATTCGCTGCGGCCGTTGGTCCATTTTAACCAAAATTTCACCAATTACTCCTTATATTTTTTAAGAATTTTTGGTGTAAAAAAATTGCCACAAAACTCGGAAAATTAAAAAAAAACAGGAAAATTTTTCAAATAAAAACTCGGAAAATTTTTTTACAAAAAAAAACTCGGAAAATTAAAAAAAAACTTAGAAAACTTTTCGAAGAACC
The DNA here is from genome assembly GCA_014119065.1 of Orius insidiosus. Lineage (NCBI taxonomy): Eukaryota > Metazoa > Arthropoda > Insecta > Hemiptera > Anthocoridae > Orius > Orius insidiosus. The sequence continues at coordinate 25,260 of JACGAQ010002480.1, forward strand.
CCCCCCCCTCCTTTATACTTCTCCTCCTATATACTTCCCCTCAATTATACTTCCCCTCCCTTATACTTCCCCTCCTTTATACTTTCCCTCCATTCGGTATACTTTCGTTCCCTTATACTTCCCCCTCTGTTATACTTCCCCTCCCATATACTTCCCACTCCGTTTTACGTTCCCTCCGTTATACTTCCCCCTCCGTTTTACGTTCCCTCCGTTATACTTCCCCTCCTATATTGTTACTTCGCTTTCAGGATGTTTTAGTAGGAAGCTCTTCAAACCAGTACTTTATATTTTAAAAAAACATCATAGTTTGTTCTTCGCTTTAAGGTCCATTTTTTGGTCCACCGTTTACACGGGAGGAAAAAAAGGGGGGGACTGCAATAATATGTAATATCTGCGGGGGCGGTTTGAGGGTTGGTTAGGGAGTGTTTCCATGACGACACAGATCCCGGGCATAGCTAGTACTAATGAAAGGCAAACATTGATCCAATCAGTAATTTGGCAACGTTATTGTTTGAATTTATGGCGAGTGAGCCTTCTTAATTGCCACGAGAGGGACGACTATGTTGGAGGGCGCCCCCTTTTCAGGATTCCGCGAGAAAAGAGCAACTCTCCATCAGCTACAGGTTCTGATTGTTTCTGGAATATCCGAACAGCTTTAACTAACTTCGTTTACCAGGAATAGAATCATATCCTTCCTTGCTTTTGAAAAAGAAAGAGACTTCTGAAGTCGGTATAGCTTTCTCGGTATACCTTTATGAAAGATTGAAGGGGAAAGTCAGCCGTTTCTGCAGTCTAACCTCTGGCGCAGAACCGGCATTTTTTTTCTTTTTGACTTATTATTCTCTAACGTTTAATATCGTCCGAAGAGGTCTTCAAGAAAACAGAAAGCCAGGATAACAACGATTCCCCAAAGGGGAAAACTTCGTAGGGCTAGACGTATTGCTCACCATTTATTTCCCTGAGGGACTTATTAGAGTTTTGAATAAAGACAAATCGGCTGTCGGGAAATTTAAAGGGTGATGGATCCTCAGAGCTTGTGTCCAGATTTTTATCTCAATTTTCAGCCTCAGAATTCAATACTTTTGTGTTTTGAATTTTTTTTATAAATGAATCCTAATTAAAATTAATGAGAGATTTCAAGAATGTACTTCTGAATAGGGCTGAAATTACGGCGCATTAAATATTCCAGGGCAAGATAATGGACCAAGAAATTCGAGAACCTAAAAAAACGAATTAAAGAAAAGCAATCAACGCACTTTTTCTTAGCGAAGAGATTATCGATGCTTTAATTAAAAATCTTCAATTAGGAGAAGGCGCCCTTTTTTCCTCTACCCGCCACTTATCCGGAAGAAAGCCCTTAAAAATTTTTTTCTAAGAGGAAAATGAGAAAAAGGGGAAAAATATTTAGAATGAAAATATTTAAAAAAACAACAGTTAACAAAATTAGCGCGGGATCAATAAAAAGCCCTGATTTAGGAAGGTAATTTTTGTTGAGAGCGGTTCATTTTATAGCCACAGAAAGTGCTTCTTTTCTCATTACTTTTTTTTTCCTCTCTTCGCCGTGAAATCATGAACGGCCATGAAGGACAAACTCCTAATTTTAGGATAGAAATAGAAAAATAGGACTTTCCTTTCTCCCTATATAACGTGAAAGACGAAGGGTGTGAGTCGGAAAAGACCTTGTTTTAAGCTCAGTGCCAAATATAATTGCTAAAGAGTGGGGTGTGAGGGGAGAGAGGAAGACAATAAAAGGAACCCCTTGATGGCGTATTGATCCCAACAGCATCACTGCTCCAGGTATAAAGCTGTACTAGACATTCTAAAAACATCCGGTCCTCCCCCCACCACTTCTTCGCCACTTTTTCACCTGCAGCCCCCCCATCGTATACAGACGACCTTCCTATAACTCCTTTTCCCCGATGGATTTCCTTCGGCTTTTATCTCGTCTTCGCAGTGTTGATAGAAGGGATAACTTCCCTTAAAGGGGAGGAAAATGTTTAAGCCACAACGCACTAACGAGAGCTTTTTAAACAGAAAACTCAACATTGGTGGCAGCGCTATGATTATTGTCTATTTCCGAAGCAAACATATGCTTAAAATTATTAGAATCCATGTGACAAGTTTCTCTTTCAAAATTCAGGACCTGCGTTTATAGTTATTCAAAAATGCAGCAAGGATTGCTAATATATCGACTAGTAAGTGATTTTTTATGTGCGGCAGCGGCGTTTGCTTTCCAATACTTGTACTACGTTTTGGTGCCTCCGAACGAAAGAGGATTCGGCTGTAATGATTCTTCTTTGACTTATCCAGTAGTCAAAAGTTTTCAATCGGTACTGGAATTGCTCATTTACTTCTATATTGTTCCCGTTTTCTTGTTTTTCATCGTGGAAGCAGCCGTTTTTCCATGGACAGACCCGAATGTTAAGAAGATAAATTACTTGGTTAACGTTTATAAGATTTTCGTGACGTTCACTTTTGGCATATATGCTGTTTTTTCGATTGTTGTCTTCGTGAAGTTGGCTGTAGGGAGATTAAGGCCGCATTTTATGGAAGCGTGTAAGCCGGATGTGGATTGTTCGGCGCCGGAAAATCGGTATCGGTACGTCTCAGATTATGATTGCATGAGCGAAAAGACAGGACGTATCAGAGAATCGAGGCAGTCGTTTCCGTCCGGGCATTCCACGGGCGCTGTGCAGTCGGCTACTTTCATCGCGCTGTATCTCGACGCGAAGATCTCATGGGAAGGAGTCAATTTGGTCAAGCGTGCTGTCGAGTTCACCATCTTCTCTGCCGGAGTGGCGACAGCGGTTTCCCGAGTCAGCGACTACAAACATCATTGGACTGACGTCTTGGCTGGAATCGCTCTCGGATTCTTCGGAGCGATCTGGATGGCCTTCTGGATGACCGATCTTTACAAATCGAAAAAACTCGGAAGAAAAGAATCTCAGGAGAGCGAGTAAATTTTTTTGTTAAATAAATAATGCCTTTTTCTTGTTAAAACGTTTTTATTGAGAATAAAAAGGCTGTCACTCGTAACAGCTTGATATTTATAAGCGAGCGCACAAATTGTCAGCTTCCATTCTGGGATGTGATATGTCAGAGGCAAGATATGCCCTTCTCAGCGTCTCCAACAGCTATCAATCTCACGAATATTTAACGCGAAATACTTCCTTCCTTTTCAGACTTTTTTTATGGTTGAGAGGCGGAAAACAAAACGAACCGTGAAAAGGATTACCCAGAAACTACTTAGCCGTAAGGGGAAGTGGAGCGGATCTCTAAATTGACTTAAGTCATGAGATTGCTTTGATTGAAGATCCGAAATCCCGTTTTTAAAGGATTAACGACTTGTCCAGAAATAAAAGTCCTGAATATTCTGACGTAGAACGTGAATAGTCCTTGCGCTCTTGTCGAGGCCGCATTGATTCCTCTCTTTGCCCCGGAGTTCTCGTCGATCCCGAGGGTGGAATTGAAACACCTCGAAAAGTTGTACCGGCCCCTATTATGTGGCCGATCCAATTTCTCCAAGTTGGGGATTTCGTGCTTGTGTGTGCGGTCACCCGTCTCTCGAGTTTTAGATTGAGGTTATCCACAGAAAAAGAGCGACAATAAAACCAAAGTTTTAATGTTTTACACAAATAAAAAATGGACAAGGTTTTTCTCATTGTACAGAAGAAAAAAAATGTTTTTGCCCTTTTCATTTTGTCAAATCCTTTCACAATCGAGAGGAAACGGCACAGGGTGGAAAAATCACAAAAGACTTATTTAGCCCCTTTTGACATAACAGGATCGAACGCAATATTTCCGCTCTGGGAGTCCTCTGTTTGTTTTTCCAACCCTCTTTCGCCTCGCCTCAGCGCTCGGCGGAAAGGAGTATTTTCCCCGAAATGATTACACACGACCCTCCCCCCGTCACTCTCTCCGCAGCTCAAGGGTTTTTTCCCACTTGTCACAATCCGTTTTTTTTTTCCATCAAAGTAGATGGAAAATCGAATTTCAAGGTTTTATAGGAAGATTTGTTTTAAATCGAAAATTAAATTATAGAGACCTGCCAATCTTCAATTGAAATTTTAAGAGACCTTGTAACGCCCTATGCAAAAGGGTCTTCCAGACTCCGTAGTTTCTATGGAGATCGCAACCTGTTGTGTGTCCAGCACGCTAATCCATCAACAGGAGAAAAAAAAAAATCATCAAAATCAACCCCTAAGCTAATGAAGGCCCTCGCCTGCTCGCACTCCAAAGGAGCGTCCTAATCTTGGATGTGTAGAAAGCCCAGAATTATTAGGTGTACAAAATGAAACTCAGCCACAGGGTAAAGAATTTTGTAGATTTTAGCTGAGTTTCATTATGTACACCTAGTAGTTCATTTTTTCAAAATTTTGAACATTTTAGGCGTTAAAGTCCATCAAAAGTTGACCTTCTCCGTGTAAGAAGGTTATTGAAGTATAACCATTAAGAAGGTTAATTTTTAAAGGCTTGTAAATCGTAAACCGTTACAGATATTGAAAAATGCACAAAATAAAATCTGTTGGTAATTTAATTCTCTTTAATTTTTATTCTATTCATTTTTTCTCTAGGACGCATTGTTTTCAAGATAAAATTATTTAAAAAAAATTAGTTTCCGAAAATGGTGCATCCTAGAAAAAAAAATTAAGTGCAAAATAGAGAATTAAATTTCCTACAAGTTTTATTTATTAGGTGAACAAAATGAAACTCAGCCGCAGGGTAAATTTGAATTTTGTAGATTTTAGCCGAGTTTCATTTTGTACACCTAATAGAAAGAAATCTGATCCTTGAGTTCAGAACCAACCATGTTTTACGCTACTTTTAAACCTAAACTTACAACATGTACCACCAAGGTGAGCTGAGAAACACAGCTTATTATTTAAAATTGGCACAAACTCATCTCCTTCAGAATGAGGTAACTTTTACCCTTATTTTTCTTTACATTAAAAACACAATTTTTAAAAAACAAATTAGATTACCTAAAAACTCCTTCATAATTAAAAAAAGCAATTTACTTTTTTCTGTAAAAGACGTCTAATTAAATGAACATAACAGGTGCCCTCCTCCCTTACTTATTTCAAATACATTAAGAATACTTGTTTTAATTTTTTTTTCCTTCAAGTTCTTTCAAGCTTATTACATCATTTTCCGACATTTTCTTTTCTAATTAAAATGTTATTTCCGAAAAACATTTTTTTAAAGATAATGCTTTAGAAGAATTTAAACAAATTAATTAAGAATGTACAATGAAGGAATTTTAATTATTTTTAAATTTAATAAAGTGGGGATAAGTGAGGGAGGAAACTCTGGTGACGTCATGAATAGAACTTCATAAGTAGAATAGTGAAGCAGTTCTATAGGACGAGACAATACTTGACGAGCACTTCGCTTTTCAAGTTCTGCAATTTGACTTTCAAGTGTGAACATGATTGAAGTTACAAATTGAAGGAAGGAAAAAAATTTTCTGCGGTTTACTCCCTCTTCAGTCTAAACTTGTTGAATTCATTTCAAACATATTTTCCTTCTCCACTCCGATTTATTACTGTTTCTAATAACAGTTATCTTTTTATCCATGTAGCTATGCTAGGAATGTCGAGTTAATATTTCGACGGGGGAGTTATTTCATTGCGAAGGTTTGGTACTGGGCTGCAGCTTCCAGGGCCGTTCCCATAGTAACAAGAGTGACGTCACCATCTTCCATATTGATTCACCAAACTCGGTTCTCGACCTCACTCTCTCTTTCTCCCTTGTTCCCCAATCCTCATCCCCCTTTTACATGAAACATCAGTAGGACGAGAGGTGTATGTCGAAGGGGTGAAGAACAGAAATATGTTTCGCTTATGTAAAATTAAGTATTCAGTTTTTAACTAAAGAAAATAGAAAAACTCAATAATAACAATTTTAGCGGATAAGGAGCAATCAGAGTTACCATTGCGTCTTAAGATCACGGATCCAAAGGCTTTTCTCCTTATTCTTAATGATTAAATAAATATTTTCTCTTCAGTTGTTTAAATAATATTCTTTTGGATATTGCGTTGTATAATCCTCTTGAACTTCTTATCCCATATCAATCTTACGGTCTTATATAAGTTATAAAAGTTTGAAAGAGCTTAAGTAAAGATAAGGGAAAGACAAAGCCCATATAGGAAAGTTGGTTTTCTCTCGAGTATGCTCTTTAGAGTTTCAAACATGGTATCCGGGTCAATACATAACTTAGAAATGGTCAACTTTCTTATCTGAATCTCGGACGTTTACAAAGTTCAATTTTCGTCAAGCTACAGAAAGGAGCAGCTACGAATTTTAGCGCTGAAATCAAAAGCAGTATTCGATTTATTAGAGATTTATTAGAGTCTCCTAGACTGCTTTACGATCTTGGTATGTCTAGACGTCTGAAAAGTTTTGGCTTGTCCATCCAATTTATTTTTTCTGTTTAATTGGTTTGCTTTTGAATAAACAAAAGCAAATTCCTGCTTTCGATATCCCTTTTCCGTAGTTGGAAAATTAGTTTTTCCCAATATAGGAGTCGACGACAATGTAGGTTAGCTGTCATTGTTGCATTACTCTTTTGTTCAACACAGAGGGTGAACAATGCTCCCCCTTTCATAATAGCCTTCCTTTTGTCCGAAAACGCCGCCCCGGGTCGACCACAGAAAGGGGGAAAAGGAATAATCCTACGAACCAATTGAAAATTAAAAAAAAAATTTTTTGTGAATAAAAAGGACCTAATTATGATTGGCCAAGTCCAAATGAGGGAGAGCCTTTTCTGAAATCAGATTTTCTTCTACTCTTTTATGTCGGGATTTTGTTGTGAATAAAACGAGGGCTTTTCACAAAAAAGAAAGGGCATAAGAGGATTAATTCGGTTTTTTCTTCTTTATTTAGGCAAATAGTTGTTTTTCTTTCCTTCCACCCCTTTGTTTTTTATTGTAACTAATGTTATTGTTACTCCTAAGTAAATTTTTCCTCGAATTTGTCTTTCTGTCTGGGGAAAGAACAAGCTAATAAAATATGCGTCTAAAAAACTTTTTTTTTGTGGGATCACAGAGATGAAAGCAGAGCTTCGTTTGCTTAACGACCTGAAGCCCTCAGGGGCATTACTTTGACAGCCTTTACCTCTGTAAGGACTCTGCTTCCCGTTCACGAGTATATAAACCAACAAATTTCACACTTTTTTTTATTTAAAAAAAAATCGTAAATTTTTATAGCGTTTATAGAGAAAAGCTTGTAAGGGGTAGAACGCACAGCAGGTTATCCGACATCTTCACCCTTGCTCCAGTCTTGAAGGCGCGGGGGTCGCAAAGGAGTAAAAAAAAAATCGCCCTCGTTACATTCTTGTTCACCGACTAAGGAAGATGGTATGAAATTTGCTGAAAATCGAGGGGGAAGTAAAACCGAGAAGAAGTATAACAGAGGGGGAAATATAACGGAGGGGAAAGTCTAACAGAGGGAGGGGGAAGTATAAGGGAACAAAAGTATATCGAAGGGAGGAGAAGTGAAAAATTTTCCAAATTTTCTTTTTTAAATGTGCGCTTTTTTTTTTTTTTTTTTTTTTTTTTTTTTTTTTTTTTTTTTTTTTTTTGAAAAATTGTTTAAGTTCTTTTCTTTTTAAATTTTTATAAGTGTCAAGGTAGAAATAATGGACTCTTTGGCCTACGGATGTACCTTTCTTAATGGGTAGAAGTACGAAATTTCTCACTATGTACTAAAAAAAAAATATAATTAAAAAGTGGCAATTTTTTAGACCAAAAATTCTTCAAAAATATAAGGAGTAAAAATTTGGTGAAAATCGGATTAACGGTTCGGCCGCAGCGAATTTTTTAAAATTTCAAACAGACATATCTCCGCCATTTTTTCGAAATTCAAAAATCGCCCTCGTTCCATTCTTCTTCACCGGCTAAAGAATTTGTGTCAAAATTTCTGAAAATCGGTTCAAAACTGTAACCGTGAAGTGTTCCAAAAAAATGCCACGGACGGCCGGCCGGAATCACAGACAAAGTTGAGATCGTAAAGATCAATATTCGATTTGGCTCTCCGGGGTCTGCAAAACCCTTCCCCAAAATCCGACGTGGAGGGTATCTCTATAACGTCTTTAAGGAAGTTAGTTAGTTGACTAGTGACCTTGACTCCCTATCCCTCTGTTCTGAATTTCTGCACTCTTTACTTTGCTTCCTTGCTTGCCTGCTCCACCAGTGCCCTAATCACTTTGGACTGTCTTCAGTGGATACAATAGGTTAAACCGTCCGGTTCCATAATAGTAAACGATCCACCTATTGGTTACCAAGTAGTCCGATAGTCGGTTGCGCAGAAATATGTTTACCTCGTCAATTCCACTGGTACTGAAGCAGGTAAAACCAAACTCCAATTATGCAACTATGCTGCAATATTGATTCTTCCAATTCATTAGTCGAGGATCGTGGCAACCATCGCCTCTATATGTTTTAGCTCCACAGGTCACAGAAATGTACAACTTTGAAAACCTTTTTCCCCCCTGTCTTCGCCAGTCTGAGCAGCCTATAGGTCCTCCAGAGTCAATGAAGTAGAAATTAGTACAGATCATTTGCAGCTTCAGTTGATCTTAAATAGAGTAATAAGAACTATTGCCTTTCCTTGTAAGAACTAAAACAAGAGCGGCGGAGTAAACTTGCCCAAAATAACTAAAAGTAAGAGGTACCGGTGGAGGTGACATAATATTGGCGAACACCAGACATGAAGAAATCTGGCGCAGTTGAATTCTGCCTTCTTCTGCTGCTCCTTAAAAACAGAGCACTGCACCACCTCATTCATTATAGGAAAAAAAATTAATTCTCATCAAGCGTCTCGAAAAATAACGGGAGGATCCTTTGATGTTTAGGATCGTTTGATAAAACGGGGGTAGATTCTGTGTAAAGGTGTGTAAGAGAAAAGGGGTCGGATAGAATAATTGGCCATTAGCTACAAGGGTGGAGAGGTTTATTGGCAGAGCGGCCGTCAAGTCAAAATAGCCCCCGTTCGAGCCTCTTCCGGGTGGAGAGTCCCTTTAAATCAGTGCCGGATCGCTGAACAGATCACCAGGGAGTCCGAAAACCCTTTTTCATTTAACGATAGTTTTTCCGGATGATAAATCCCCATTAAAGACGGGGAGAATCCACGAGATAACCGTGAATATAAAAGGTGTAAAGTAGACGTCGTGTTTTTTTGGGGAGAAAAGCATTTTTCAATTTGATTTATCCGAGGGGTAAACTTGAAGACGATCGGATGAAATATGGACGATACACCAGCGTGTCTTCCCCTTCATCTTATTCATTCATTTCTTCGTTCAATATTCAAGAACCTGAAAAAAATTCTGGGCAAATCCTTCCATATACTGTCCCAAATATGACATTTTCCACATTTTGAATTTTTACGGTCGCAGTTTTCATCCAATTTTTTTGACAAAAAAACCTGATTTCGGGTATTTTGAATTCATTTCGGTTTGAAATTTTAAGAACAAAATTAACAAGAAAAATATTAGTTTGTTCATCTCACTGGAAAGGCTCCATTATGAACTTAAGGGATTGTGAAGAAAATCCTCCGGAACAAAAGGAAGGTACCCTCTTATTATGCTTCCTTTTGTTCATCGTTTCTGTTCTACAGACGTTTTTCCTTTATCCACTCTACTCTTTCTCGCTTTATCAATTAATAAGAATAAAAGGGGGGTAAAATATAATGGATGTAGGGAAGGCCGAAATTACGGGTCCTCCACCGTGAAAGAGCTTTTTTTTCTCTCCCTTTTCCGAGTAAAACGACGCTTTTCTTCACGGTTCGACAGATTTTTTGTATTGTGGATGCTCTATCTGAATCGCCATTTCGTCCTCTTATTTTTTATTTATTAGAGGAAATACGAAAGTGGCATTAGTGCTACTAATATCAATGATTAAAGAGTCGTAGGCCGTTTGTAACCATCATCAATCAACTATGAATGTTTACCGACGAAAGGGCCACCGGACATGGGACTATTGTCATCTTCTCTCTGTAAATATTTACCATGTTCAAACATCGAGTATTTTACCGTTTTCAGTTCGAAAAACAAGAAGCTTAGGAAGTAATTTGTTTTTCAGGTTAAGGTGGACGTTAAGGATTTAGAGGTGATTAAAAAGATCAAACTTCATTTTTTCATAGAAAGCGGCGCTCCTAGCGTTTTCAAAAATGATCCGATTATTATTTTGAAAATTGATTTCTTCCTATTGGGGGGAGGGGGATTTTTGCAATTTGGCCCTTTTTAACTTCCTTAAAGAAGTTATTGTGATACCCTCCAGGACGGATTTTTGGGGAAGGGTCTTCCGGAGGGTCAAATCGATGGATCTTTACCGATCTCAACTTTGTCTGTGGTGCCGCCCGGCCGTAGAACTTTTTTCTGGAACACTTTACGGCCACTGTTTTCTTCCGATTTTCACCAAATTTTCACACAAATTTCTTTAGCCGGTGAAGAAGAATGTAACTAGGGTGATTTTTGAATTTCGAAAAAAGGCGGGGATATGTCTGTTTGAAATTTTAAAAAATTCGCTGCGGCCGAACCGTTGGTTGGTCCGATTTTCACCAAATTGTCTCCAATTACTCCTTATATTTTTTAAGAATTTTCGGTGTAAAAAAATTGCCACTTTTTAATTATCAGTTTTTTAGAAAGGGAGAAATTTTATACTTCTACCCATTACGAGAGGCACATCCCTAGGCCAAAGAGCCCATTATTTCTACCTTGGCACCTTCGAAAAAAAGAACTTAGAAAATTTTTCAAAAAAAAAAAGGAAAAAAAAAACGAAAACCCGGAAAATTTTTCGAAAAAAAAATTAAAAATTTTTTTACAAAAAAAATTTAAAAAATTTTTCAAAAAAAAAAAAAATAAATACAAAATAATAAAAAAAAAACCAGGAAATTTTTTTCGGAAAAACAAAACTCGGACAATTGTTCAAAAATAAACTTAGAAAATTTTTCGAAAAAACAAACTTGGAAAATTCTCCTTCATACTTTCCCTCCCTTATACCCTTATACCCCCCCCTTCCGTTATACTTTCGTTCCCTTATACTTCCCCCTCCGTTATACTTCACACTCTGTTATACTACCCCTCACTTAAACTTCCCCCTCCCATATACTTCCCCTCAATTATACTTCCCCCTCCCATATACTTCCCCTCCCATATACTTCCCACTCCCATATACTTCCCACTCCGTTATACTTCCCCTCCCATATACTTCCCCCTACGTTTTACTTCCCTTCCGTTATACTTCCCCCTCCTATATAGATACATCTCTATAAGGAAGTTTTCGTTGGAAGCTCTTCAAACTATTGTAGTACTTTTTTTAGTAGGGAGAAATTTCATTCTTCTACCCCTTACGAGAGGCACATCCCTTGGCCAAAGAGCCCATTATTTCTACCTTGACACTTAAAAAAATTTTCAAAAAAAGAACTTAAAAATTTAAAAAAACAAAAAAAAACGCACATTTAAATAAGAAAACCCGGAAAATTTTCAAAAAAAAACTTCCCCTCACTTATACTTCCCCTCCCTAATACTTCCCCATCCTTTATACTTTCCCTCCCTTCGTTATACTTAAGTTCCCTTATACTTCCGCCTCCGTTATACTTCCCCCTCCGTTATACTTCCCCTGACTTACGAGTATACTTCCCTCCGTTATACTTCCCCTCCAATATACTTCCCCCTCCGTTATACTTCCCCCTCCTATATTATTACATCTCTTTAAGGAAGTTTCGTAGGAAGCTCTTCAAAAAAGTACTTTTTTAACAAACACCAAACTTCTTCAATCCACGTCCGGAAGAAAATTGTTAACAAAAAAACGGGTTTGACGAATTAGGTATTCATTACAGCTAAAACGAAGACGAAAAGGGGGAGGGAAATGTTTTAAGAATAATGAACAATTAATTAGTAACTCTTGTTCAGTTTCACCGATAGAAGGAAGGCTTTTCCTCCCACCTCGGAGCCACCCCTATTTCCCAACTTAACACGTGTAATTCCATAAATGAGTTTATGAGAGCGCAATTGAATTAACGAACCCTTGATACTTAAATCCTTTAAAACAGAATCCGAAATAAACTCCGTTTTTCCCTCTTTGAATTCTCCGGATTCATTATTTATTAAAAAAAAAATGGAGAAATAAGTTAAAAAATTCTTGTTAATTAGGTTGGACCTCGGAAAACATTTTTTTTTCTTTTTAAATTCCATTATAGAAAATTGAAGTTTTATCCTCTTATGAGAGAAAAAAGGAAAACAAACTTTTTACCTACCGACTTCGATTTCAACTTTTTCCTTAACTTGCTTATCAAAGCGATTGCTTTTTATTTATTTTCTTAGTTCCTTAATTGAATAAAGTTTTCCGGTAGGCCCTTTTCTTTAAAACAATAAAAATAAGATTTCTTAAATAGCAAAATGTTGATGTCAATTGTTCTATTTATATAAATATTGGTTATCGAGAGAGAAATTGAAAAAAAAAAAAATGATATTCCACAACCGGTTTCGGCCTGATACGCCTCGTCGACTATTATTTTTTTTTCATTCTCTTTCCCTTGTTAACTAATACAATATTTATGAAAAAAAATAAAATAGCTAAAAAATATTTATTAAAAAATCCAACATGACTTTTCGATGCAAAAAACTCTTTGATTATGGGTGAATTTGAAAAAATACCCAGTAATCTTTTGTCAGGTTTCACAGACGTTTTCCTCACTTTTTGACCAATAAAAATCCTTTTTAGGGCAAAAAACAAACAGATTGCCTCTTTCTCTCACCCGCCAAACATCCTTAACTTTGCTAAATCAGCTAAAAGTGCTGAGTCGTCAAAGAGTGCTTTTTTCTATTTCATCAAAGGTAAATAATGAAAGGAATGTTTCTAACTTGTATATTCTGTCAAGATTAATTTTGCTTTTGAAGTAAAGTAACATTAATTATGATTGACGTATCTCCCTCATGTTGAAACCGATTAAGATAATTAGGCTGAAACTCGCTACGGTTGAAGCACATCAGTACCTCCTCTATACGATCCCCTTCCATTAAGTCTCCAGAATCGCAATCAAAATGGAAATTAGTAACCGAAACTGCGAACCCGTCTCAAACAAACTTGGAAAGTTTATGGGTATAAAAAGCTTTTAAAAAGGGGAATTTTGAGAAAATCTATTGATAAAGAGCGATGGGTTTTTAGCGATCAATGCTTTAAGATTGATTGCCTTCTTCTAGTTGTCATTAACGTCTTTCTCGCTCCGATGGAAATATAACCTCCGACATAAGTGATTTCCTTCCATTTATCTTCCGCTAGCTTTTACATTTTGTTGTATTTATAAGATAGTTGACAAACCCGCGTAAGTCAAGAGTATATAAATATCTGTAATTCTCTCGACAAATGAGGGATGGCAAGGGGTGGATGAGTTTAGCAGATCGATCACCGGACGGTTACCATGGTGAACGCAGCCTCCTCTCTTCACGTTCTATCCTCTTTTCTAGCTCCCCTCCTGTTTTACAGAGGCCTCCACGGACCACCCCGTCCCCTCACGTCCTCTCGCTTTTTTTTTATCCTTGCTGAACGAAAACTAGAGTGTGCTTCCTATTCTCCTGAGTTAGTTAGAGTTGGAGTGGAGATTTTAACGATACATTTCCCTGAGGGCAGCGTCAATCAATGCGAAAAAATACCTCCAGAATAATGTTTTTTTCAAATTCGTTAACAGTTTTGCCTCTAAAAAACTTACAAGTTGATCAAACTTGCTTACTTTTACCACCGCTGCCACCACTAAAATTCCGTTTCCCTATGAATTAAAAACGCTTTTACATTTCTTCAATCTAAACTTATGGTTTAAGTTTTCAGGAGAAATACTTGATTACAGCAACCTGGAAAAGTTAAGTTAAACAATCCCATGAGTGATGAAAGTCACAATTCATAAGGGAAAAAAAATTAAACTGCTCGATTCAGTGGAAAACTTTTTAATTCAAAGGCTGTTATAAATATTCGTGGAAAATGAAAACTTGCCATAAAAGGGAAAAAAGAGATGGAAAAAAGGAGGGTAACAAAACGGCACATTAATCGTCGGAGCACCCGTCGTTTTTCGCAGAGGCTAACAAATCTTTTTTCAAGGAGACGCAATACCGCTTTTCCTCCCGTTTTCCTTTTTAAACTCGTTTTTTCATCGAATAAAACATCCCCCCGTTTAGCTGAACTTATGAACTTTATTAAATGCGAAGGTTGAATGCCTAAGAATTAACGAGAAAGGACCATTCCTCCCGCCTACATCATCCTGTCATCTCTCCATTAGTTCATTTCTAAAAATCGTCGAAATTCAATTTAATCCAGTGAGCATCATGGAATTTCGAGGGTCGAGGAAAACTAGTATTAAGGCTAATTTCCTGGTGCATGGTCACCAATTACATCAACCTCAACGTAAACCGCACATGCTTTACCCCAGAAATATTTCCGACTACATTTACGGCTATACAATGATGAAGTGCGCTTGTGAAACATTGATATGCTTCCCACAGTAAATTAACGTTAATCGAAGCGCAACTGACAATTAATCAATAATAATGCAATATTTCTTTAAATAGTGGTATATACGAGCATGTCCGAGATAATTGCCCTAGATAAGGGCTTCCGAGGGAAAAGCTACCGGGTTAAATCCTGGTTCCCCTACCCGTCTCTGTTCCTTTCTAGATTCCTTATCGTGTGCTAAATGCAAATGTTAGGAGAAATGGAGCGTTCCCTTCCTTTGATAAGGCATAATAGTGAATTCAAAAGACTTTTTGATCTCTCCATCTCATTAAGAAACGTTTTTATGGATTTTTCTTCTTTTTTTTTCAAGTCAAACTTGATATAAAGTAAAGAAAACGCTGATTTAATGGGCAGAACTTCTACTCTGAAACTTTTATTCTTTAAGGAACTAGCGGTCGCCATTTGATTTGCCCAAAAATTTATGGTGATGACAAGCTATGTGTTTCTCATTTTTCTTATGTAGTATGAAATTTAAAAGATGAAGATTTTTCTCGGTACGAGATTTCAAATGGGTAATAAAGGAAGAACAATGATGTCTCATATTTCTCTACACCGGAATATTTAATAGGAGTGCCAAAATTATTTAAATTTCTTTCCTGAATTCCAAATACTTTCTATTCGTTATTCTGGAAGAGTAAAACCTTTATACACTCTTGAAATAGCATTTCCATTATTCGCCCTGCTCTTTAAATATTCCACACCCCACTCGAATTGGGAAAAGTAGTGTCTCCTGAGTGCTTGTATTTTCTTCACTCGTAAAAAACTTGTAGAACAAGAATTGTTTTCGTAGTTTCCTCT
>JACGAQ010002481.1:0-40546 GCA_014119065.1 Orius insidiosus
AAGAAGCTAAAGTGGACTTGGTTCACTTGTATTCTGAACCCTCCATATTGAAGGGGGGAAAAATTGAAAATTTTCAAACATTGGAAAAAAATTCTTTCATTTTTTCCCGCTTAATGAGTGTGTTTGTGTTTGCCCAAGTGCAGATTCATCTATTTTCTCTTCCCATGAACTCCTGATCGAATTATTGCTTTTCTTAGAATAAGTTAATCCGGTACAGTTCTAGGTACCTCCGTTCAAATATGTACTTGGAATATTGATTTTATGACTTATTTTTTTCCCTTCCCTCCTGTCATTGCTTTCCTATCATTTCAAGGCTCAGTTCCATTTGAACCAGTTCCATTCCTCCTAGGTCAATTTTAACGGATTTTAGCGCAAAAAACGCTAAAATTTGACATTTTTTAAAAGTTGTCCAAAATCGTCATATGAGTACTCAAATCTACTTGAAATTTTGCGTAGATTGCGAATCTGAAATAAAAAATAGGGGTTCTCATTTGAATAACGAAGTTAGGTTGTGTCGGGGACACCCTGTATATCCAGGCGGATTTTAAACTACACCATCAAATTCTTTGATTTAAATTAAGGGGCTTTACTTTTACTTTTTTTTCATAAAACCACTTTTTAACCTCACCAGACGTATGCCATGTGTTTCCGGACACCCTGTAGGTATGTACCTATTGCGATTTTTAAAATTTATTTTAGATAGTTGCATATTCTGGATTTTAGTTGCATATTTTACCCTTTTTATTTGCATATATGTGCATATTTTAAAATTTTTATGGCATATATTTCACAGCCCTAGTAGTCATTATTGTTAATAGGGTTTATAAGGAAGGATAAAAAAATTCTGGAAATAATTTTTAGGCAGTCGAGAGATTTTTGCTGTATTCACGCCCGTTTCGAGGGGTCCTGGCAAGGCTAATTCAATTTTTTTACCTTCACAAACGTTACCTACCTTAAAAATGAAAAAAATTACAGTTCTTGAAAAAAAACATCACTAAACAGGATTTGGCCATAAAATTGCAAAAACGCTCTTTCAAACTGTTTATCAAGGTAGAAAAAATGGGATTTCTGCCCAAGGGAGGGCACTCTCAAGGCGTGAAAGTATCAAATTTCTCCCACTACTAAAAAAATGTTTTACACCAAAAATTCGTAAAATATAAGGAGTAGTATTTGTTGAAAATTGTTTTGGCCATAAAAATTGGAAAAACGCCTTTCAAACAGGATTTACCAAGGTAGTTTTAATGGGCTTTCTGCCCAAGGGATGACACTCTCATAAGGCGTGAAAGTTCAAATTTCTCCCTACTAAAAAAATTTTTACACCAAAATTCGTAAAAATAAAGGATAGGTATTTGTTGAAAATTGTTTTGGCCATAAAAATTGGAAAAACGCCTTTCAAACAGGATTTACCAAGGTAGTTTTAATGGCTTTCTGCCCAAGGGATGACACTCTAAGGCGTGAAAGTATCAAATTTCTCCCTACTAAAAAAATTTTTACACCAAAAATTCGTAAAAATATAAGGAGTTGTATTTGTTGAAAATGGGACCACGGTTTTTAAATACAGACATAATTCCGCCATTTTTTCGAAATTCAAAACCGCCTTCGATACTTTCTTCTTCATCAACTAAGAAAATTGTGTGAAAATTTGGTGAAAATCGGAAAACTGTGGCCGTACAGTGTTTCAGAAAATTAAAACTTTGAACCAACTCCGCGATTTTTTCGAGATTCAATAATCGCCTACATTTTTGTTTACCCTTCCCCAAAAACCCGACATGGAGGGTAAAACTTCTTCTTTGATTGAAGTAATAAACGTTCTCTTTTGTAAGAGCAAGAATTTCAACTCTAAATAATTTTAACTTGTAGAATAAGAATCGTATCCGGTCTCGATTATTGTAAAAAGAAAAAAAATCGTATTTTATTGCGTGTAGTACTTTGAGATAATTATGATATAAGCATCGACAGTAAATAAACGCTCGTAAATTTTCAAAGTCGCGTGTATTTCCTCGGCAACTTCCTCTTGCTCTCTCCGCATTGATAAATGTAACGAGATTAGCCCCCCGACATCATTTTATTCTCATGATTTAAACCTCTGTCGCTCCAGGGAAGAAAAACGAGGGGGTTCGTGCCTAGTGGGGTTCAGGGGTTGATTTCTGTTATCTGAGAGGATTTAGGACAACAACAACAATCAGGTTGTGACAACAATCCCGCGAATTAGGGTTTACAACGCCCGGAGGATGAAAATAATTTTTTTTTTTTAAAAAGAAGCGGCCGGAAGGCCTTTCTAATCTTTCGTCGGTTTTCCTTCTAATTCGGCTTTCAAAGTCTAAACGAGACAAATCGGTTTAAAAAGGCGCCTCCTCTCTATTTAGATAGTCAAGTACAAAACTCCTTTTACCTTAATTTAATGTAAACAAGGGAAATTTTAGTTCTTTCTCTTTTTTTTCCTACTATTCCGTCTAATTTTTATCTTCTTTACAACCTACAACGAAGATAAGCGACCATGGAGTTTTAAAAAATAAGCAGATTTTCTGAATATCTGGGGTTTATTTAGAGATTTTAGATCCTTTAAATTCCTCAAAGAAGTTATTTGTTTTGCGCTTACATTCTTAAGACGGAACGCGAACAGCTCGGGCGATAGCTGTTCGTTTTGTCATTGGCCAAAGTATTCGTCCGAAATGAAGAAGAAAAGATGGGATTTTGAACTTTTCCTCCACCTTTCTTGATAAAGAAACGCATTATAGTTAGTCAGAAGAAACGACAGAAGTTTTTAGTCAGAAGAAGTTTTTGTTACAGAAGAAACGACAGAAAGCAGAAGAAACGAATTTTTGCGAGAGTTCGGATTTTTGGAGTAAATTTCCCCTTTTTCTATGAGGGAATGACATCTTTATTTCATTGGCTGAGAAACTCTTTTTACTGGACTTATTATTTTTCAAAATCTTTTGACCAGAAATCCCATTAACTCTTAAAGAAGTTATTGTGATACCCTCGACGTCGGGTTTTTGGGGAAGGGTCTTCCAAAAAGGGTCAAATCGAAGATCTTTACCGATCTCAACATTGTCAGTGGTGCCGGCCGGCCGTAGCATTTTTCCGGAACACTTTACGGCCACAGTTTGAACCGATTTTCACCAAATTTTCACACACCTTCCTAAATAGTTGAACAAGAAACTATCGTCTGCGATTTTTGAATTTCGAAAAAATGGGAGATATGCACGTTTGAAATTTTAAAAATTGGTCCGATTTTCACAAATTGTCACCAAAGACACCTTATATTTTTACGAATTTTTGAAGTAAAAAATTGTCATTTTTTAATTATATTTTATTTAGAAGGGAGAAATTTCATACTTCCACCCTTTACGAGGGCACATCCCTAGGCCAAAGAGCCCACTATTTCTACCTTGATACTTAAAAAAATTTCGAAAAAAAAAAAAAAAAAAAAACTTTCCCCTTCGTTATACTTCCCCTCCGTTATAATTCCCCTCCTTTATACTTCCCCCTTATACTTCCCCCTCCGTTATACCCCCTATATTTTTACTTCTCTTCAAGGAAGTTTTCGTTGGATGCTCTTCAAACTAGTACTTTTAATAAAATTTCATGGAATTTCAAGGCTCCACGATATTTAGGCGAAGAAACACCTTTCTATACGATTTAATGGCGTTTTACTCAGAGATTCAACCATTTTTCAAATTCAAATTAATTGTTATTCATTGTCAAAATTACATTCCTCTTTCTAGACTTTTGGACTAACAAATTTTACTTTCAATAAAAATAAATTAAAAATGATACAAAATTTAAATCGTGACTTATAAATTCTGTTATGTCCAGAATGTTATTTGTATAGTTGTCACCGACATGTAGGACTGAGGGCAATTTTTTTTCTCCTTTTTTTTTTCTTTCTCTTTTTTTCCTTCTTCTCCCTCCTCAAGTTTTAACAAGGACATGGCCTAGACGTCGCCACAACCTCGTACATTAAACGCTTTTTGTTCAGGATTTTTATACGACCGATTTTTCGTACACAAAAAAAATTTTCTTTTTCAATAGGATTACTAACTAGGAACAAATAAGGGAATAAGGACGACGCCAAAATACCTGAAAGCCTCTTTTCACGGGTAATTTACTCGTTAAAAGCGGAAGTCGGGTTTCATGTTTTAATTCTTTAACTTTTCAAAACTTCATTTTTACCTAAGAAATCGATTTAGCGAGATCGATAGATGATTGAAAAGAAGAAAAACGAAGAAAAAAAAAGGATTGTTTTCTAGATCAACGGGGGGCGGCCGTATAAATTAAAAACTGGATTAAAAGGAGAGAGAAAAAGAAAGGCTGGATTATACATCACCTCTAACCGATATAGTTTATGTACTTTGTACCTCTTTAAGTGGATACCTATAAATATTTTCCCCATTGAGAACTCCTTTGTTCATTCATAAATAAAAGCCGAGATCTCCTCTCCTTTTTTTCTCCCTCTCGCACACCCCATTGAGAACCCCCTTTCGGGTGGAGGAATTTCTCAACGGATTTCACCTGTTGCCCGTTTTCTGAGCTGTCACGTACAATTTGGGAGCCGAAATCATTGAAAATTAGTATTCAGAGTCAAAAGGCTGAATCATCGACGAAAAACGGTGGGGATTTTTAATCACGTTTTGTAAGTCACGACTAATTTCTTTTTTGTTTGTGAATAAATGTCTCGTGCTAAGGTTGTTTTGAATACAAAATTACAGACAAAAAAAACTTAATCATATAAATCAAGGAATGAGGATGAAATCCCTAAAACCCCACGAAATGAACAAAAAAAATAAAATTTCTGGTGCAAAAGTCAAAAATTGAAGTTTCGATATCAAGCATAATAAAGATTAGAAATGTAAGCACAACATGAAGCATATTACCCTAAAGGTAACATAAAAATATATAGTTCACCATAATGCGTATCGGCATAATGCATTGAACATAAAGCTCTCAAAATTCTGAGCATAATTTCAACATAAAACGTTTCGCCATAAACGACTTTTTGATAAATGTAAGTCGACATAAAAAAAGCGAAAGTCACCATAACGCTTCTCACCATAAAAGAATCTCTTTAAACTTGCCATAAAGCTGTATCTGTCTTTTGGGCATAAGCATCTCACCATAAGCTAGGGACAGCGAAAAAGAGCCTACTTTCGCCGTTTAAAACGCGATGATGGCGAAACGACAAAAACCTTAAAACATGACATTTCACCATAATGCAATTCACATAAATCTCACCTTAAACTAGGAAAAGCAGCAGGCAGCCAATGGGATCAGCTTATGACACAAGGGGTAATTTTTTTCTCTCGCGAGGATGTGCGAATTGCATTATGGTGAACTGTCAAGTTTTAAGGTTTTTGTCGTTTCGCCATAATCGCGTTTTAAACGGCGAAAAGGCTTGTTCTTTCGCATCCCTAGTTATGGTGAGATATATTATGCCCAAACGACAGAAACAGTTTTATGGCGAAACGACAAGTTCTTTAAAATGAAAGTTTCCTTTATGTTCTGCGTTATGTTGAAACGACCAATTTTATGTCGAAACGATAAGTGTTAAATCTCTTCTTTATGGTGAGACGATTATGTTCAAATGCATTATGGTGAACGTTTTCGACTATTTTTTATGTTGAGTTGCAGATTTTTTACGGTGAACAGTAACTCGCGATTTCTACTATTTTATGATCAAGTGCATTAAGGTGCATTATGTCGAAACGTATACACTCTAATTCGTTAGCTTTTGATAACCGAAATTTCAGGTTATTGGGAACATTTATGTTTTTTCGCCATAATCGCGTTTTAAACGGCGAAAATAGGCTTGCTCTTAGGCTGTCCCTAGTTTATATGAGATGTATTATGCCCAAACGACAGAAACAGTTTTATGGCGCAACGACAAGTTCTTTAAATTGAAAGTTTCCTTTATCTTCAACTGCGTTATGTTGAAACGAAAAATTTATGTCGAAACGACAAGTGTTAAACCTCTTCTTGGTGAGATGTATTATGTTCAAATGCATTATGGTGAACGTTTCGACTATTTTATGTTGAGTTGCAGATTTTTTATGGTGAATGGCAACTCGAGATATTTGCTAACAAACCGCATTATCAAGATTGCCAAGTAACTTATTTTTATCTACTAAGCCTTACGAGGCTGCTGAAAATTCAAAAACTACCTCAAGAGCAAAATGCTTGACAAGAAAGAAGAGGCAATAAAAGCAATAAAATTCTAGGAAGATAGCTAGGTGCTCATATGCCTCCCCACCAGAAAGAAATAAATTTCTTTGATTTATATATTTAAACAAAATTAATCCTTATCTTAAAGTATTTTCTATTATCTTACTTATCCTGATCATGTGGCCACACATGCTATATACATAGAAATGGGATTTAAATATATATTATAAAATAAAATAAACCATTGCTTGAAACTTTTATGGTCTCTTAAACGTTTTATTGTCCAAGTCGATAAACCTGGTATCAAAAGGGATAAAAGTTGCAATTCAATATTTTTCTTGTGGTTTAAAATTTTTTTTTTAATTCTTTTTGTTCGATGAGACTAATGGATTCTAATCAAGGTATAATTAATTTGGTTTAGATCCTCTGGACGCCCGTGCCGCACAAAATACAAGAGCGGGAGATAAAAATCAAGGAGCACGCGAACCTTCGGGATCGCAATTAGGTAATTTACCGACTCTCCCCCCATACCCACTTTTTTGGCCTTTTTTGCATAAGTCAAACACGACTATCATGCACTCGGGTTTTATCTCGAAAGGACAAAAATAAAATACGTTATTTCTCAATAATTCGTGGCGATCTGCACAAAGGCAAATTGCAAATTTCCCTCCCAACATAAATTACTAGGGCTAGTTTCATCGGGGATTGTTGTGCCCATTTCAGCCTTTTTTTTATACCCGATGTTATTTCGTTTTTATTTAGTTTTCGTCTAGAAACTATTTTTTTCTATTATTTCCGGGCATTTTCTTATATCTACCCATTATAGCGGTTTTCTAAGAAACCATTTTTTCTACTATTTCCGGCATTTTCTCCGATCTTTAATCCAAAAGATACCCATTTTACTATGTTAAGAAGTTTAAGTAAATATTTTTAGTGAAAAACACTCTTTCACATAATTGTCATAGTTTTCAACAGTTTTTCGCGATGCTCTCTATATTACTGGCCAAAAAAGTCATCTTTCACCTGATTTTGAGCCATTTTCACCGTTTTATAACAAAACGCCTATTTTATACCCGATTATAGCGGGTTTTTGTGTAGTTTTCACATCCTTAAACAAGTTATTGTGATTTGTCTTAGAAACCAAATTTCAAACTATTTCTCGGGCGTTTTCAACGATCTTTTGGTCAAGAGCAACCCACTCTTTTAACGAAGTTATTGTGATACCCTCGACGTCGGGTTATCCAGACCCCGGAGGGTCAAATCGAATATTGATCTTTACCGATCTCAACTTTGTCTGTTGTGCCAGCCGGCGTCCTTAGCAATTTTCCAAAACACTTCACGGCCACAGTTTTGAACCGATTTTCACCAAATTTCCACAAAATCTTCCTTCGTCTTGGAACAAGAATAGCGGAGATGTCTGTTTAAAGTTTTAATTTTTCGGAATACTTTACGGCCACTTTTCACGGAATACTTTTCACCCGATTTACAAAATTTTATATATCTTCCTCACTCAATGAAAAAGAAAGCAACGAGGGCGATTTTTGGATTTCGAAAAAATAGCGAAGATATGCACGTTTGAAATTTTAAAACTGCGCTCCGGCCAAACCGTTGCTTGGTCCGATTTTCACTAAATTTTCACCAAAGACTTCTTATATCTTTTACGAATTTTGAAGTAAAAAAATTGTCATTTTTTAAAAATTATCATTTTATTTAGTAGGAGAAATTTCATACTTCCCCATTTACGAGAGGCACATCCCTTGGCCAAAGAGCCCATTTTTCTACCTTGATACTTGAAAAAATTTTCGGAAGAAAAAAACTTCCCTCTCGTTAGGTATACTTTCCCTGCTTTATACTTCTAATAAAAAAATAGCGGAATTATGCACGTTGAAAACTTAAAAACTGCGCTGCGGCCAAATCTTGGCCGTTGATCCGATTTTTTTACCTAAGACTCCTTACCTACATATATTTTTAAGAATTTTTGAAGCAATAAAATTGTCATTTTTAATTATCATTTTACCTACTCAGTAGGGAGAAATTTCATACTTTCACCCGTTACGAGAGGCACATCCCTCGGGCAAAGAGCCCATTATTTTTACTACCTTGATAATTGAAAAAATTTTCGAAAAAAAAACTTAGAAATTCTTTTGAAAAAAAAAAACCTTTATACTTTTAAACATCCTTCATACTTCCCCCTCCTACATTTTACTTCTCTATTAAGAAATTTTCAATGGAAGCTCTTCAAACTAGTACTTTTTCTAATTTTTTTTCAAATACTTGGGCGTTTTCCTCGATTTTAATTTTTTTAGACACTCCGTGGGATTCTTAGATTTTTAAAAATCATTTTCTTCGGCTTTTCGCCCGAAATGGACACATTTTAATTAGATTTTCGGTGCCTATTTCTCAATTTCTTTTTCCCAGCACATCAAAAAACTCGCCCCCTTTTCACTAGTTTTTTGCCCGTTTCCCATCTTCTGTCCAAGAAACATTTTAACTTTACCAGGATATCAGTTTTCCACTGTATTGGGTTAAACGGTTACTATTTGGAAGTTTAAATACCTATTGAAATTTCTCAATATCCCCAGGTGTCCTAATTGTTTCTCTTCTATTGTTTAGGTTTAAAGTGCTTCCGTTCAGGGAGGCGAATAAAAATGTACCTACACCGCGTTTTTAATTGATTAAAAGGTCGTGGTCGAGAGCTGAGTGAAGATCCGTGTTCGTCCTCGGTTCGGTTAATAGTTTCCTTTTTTTTCTGTCCCTCCCTTTTTCGTTTTTAATAGCTAAAGGGAAAACAATAAACCGCAGAGGGTTTCCATGAAAACAAGAGCTCCATCGTATTAATCACAATAACGTTATTTATTATAAACCTTGTTCGCCCCCGAGGGGCCACTTTATCACGAACGATTTAGTCATAATATTCATAACAATCCGCTTTCAGGCGTTTTGAGGAATTTTTTTTTTTATGTTCGGTCATAAAGTATCGACTGATTTATTTATAAATTTAACCCTTAGTCTGAGAGGGTGACATCTTAATTTCAAACCTGATAAATATTCAGAATTATTCCTGATAGTGTCGTTCGTCCCGGGTTTAATTAAGACCTTCCGAGTTTCAAATTCGAAATCCCTGTTATCCGTCCGGTCTCTGTCGCTTTTCGGAAATTTAATTTTATCAAACTTTACTATGTACGTATAACGGTTCGACGTTAAAAATAGGTAAAAGGAAAAAATAGGTAAAAATGTCTCTTAGATGATTGGTAGTATACAAAATCCGTTTTTGTTTCGGAAAATCAGGTTGACCCCCACAAAATAAACTATGAAAGCGCACGCCAGGGGTGAGCTTTTTTTTCTCTCCGTAGAGTCGTGAAAAATCATGGAAAACGCTGAAAATGCCGACAAAACCCCTTAAAATGGGTTTTAAGGGTTGCTCTTGGCCGATGAAAACGCAAAAATCATGAGAAAAACTGGTTTCTAGAACAAAAACTACATAAAAACGCACATAAAGGCGATTTGCGGGCAATAAAGGCTGGCTTTAAAATTGAGTTTTTCGGCCGACAGAAAATACAAAAGCAAAGAATTTTCTTCGTTAAAAAACCGTCGAAAACGACGAAAATCCAGTGGAAAGGGCGTTTTTTGGCCGTAATATTCCTTCAAATGAGAAGCTTTCTCAAAAAACGAATTGTAGTACATAACTAATTTGGTGAAGAAGATTGGTATGCCCGGGACCAATGCCTTCGCAATTGGAGTGATTTTAAAATTGGTTCATGTGGTAAAGGGTCGTTTTTTGGCCGAAAATAAAAACTCCTTAGAATCGGTGAAAAAGGTTTCTATTGGCCGAAAGATCGAGGTCCGAAAGCCGTAAAAAAGTTGGATTTTGGAACAAAAAATATAGAAATAAAACGGAAGAAAATCGCCTAAAAAGGAAATTAGAAAAAGGCTAAAGAATTTGATGAAAGAAGTGTTTTTTGGCCAATAGACGAGTGCCTACATCTCGTCCGAAAGTATTCTCATCATAAAGTAATCTCGTCCTAAACTTAATGGAAAAAGAAAAAAATAAACGTCATCTCGTCCTACTGTCATCTCGTCCTAAAAATATCTGTAAAATAAAATATTACTTGAAATTAAATGAAATGTAATCTCATCCAAAAGTATTCTCGTCCTACTGTCATCTCGTCCTAAAACTATCGCACAAAAAACTGTTCATTGCCGAGTCGAGGAATGCGGCATCGCTCCATCCCAGCAAGTTTTAAACTCCTTTTTGGCGTACCGAGCTCATCATCCGTCCCAGGGCTACAGGGAGCACATCCGCGCGAGAGGGAAAAATTAACCCCTGTGTCATAACGCTGATCCTCGTGAAAAAAATTAACCCCCTTTGTCAAAAAACGAGCACATCCTCGCGAGAGGAAAAAATTAACCCCCTCGTCACAAAACGCTGATCCTCGCAAAAAAACCGACCGTGACTTGCTGGGGTGGAACGCTGCGGCATTCCTCCGACGCAGCAATTTTTGTGCGTTAGTTTTAGGACGAGATGACAGTAGGACGAGAATACTTTCGGATGAGATTACATTTCATTTTTTAATAATATTTTATTTCACAGATATTTTTAGGACGAGATACTTAGGACGAGTTGATTTCTATTTTAATAAAGAATAATATTTAAGAAATTGTATAAAAATTGAAATCGACTTGTCCGAATGTCTTCGCGTCCTACTGTCTCTCGTCCTAAAAAGGGGCGTAGCCTCTTAGGACGAGATGACAGTTTATACTTTTTCTTTTTCTATAATTTTTAGGACGAGAATACTTCGGACGAGATGTGTGCCCCCAATAGACAATCAAGGGAATTTCAAATTTCTCTGGCCTGCGAAACACGACGAAAATCAAGTGGAAAAACTGAGAAAAACCTTAAATAGGATTAGTACTTGTTGAGTTTCTTGGAAAACAAATTGAAGTACATAAATTTATTCTGTGCCTTAAGTAATTATCCAAAAAACCAAACCAATTTGATAATTAGTCAAGGCCTATTATTTATTTTCCAGATATTAGGCAGAAAATTACAGAACAGTTTATATGCAAATTTTTTTTTCTTCCCTCCTCAATAGTCAATTTTTTTGGTGAATCGTCTGATCGTTGGATAAGAAAAGTCGCAATTTCCTCCTTCCTGCGATGCGTGAAAACGGCACTTAAAAAAAACGATAGTGAGTCGAGATTATTATAAGAACAATGAAAGAATTAAAAAACAATTTTTTCCTTTTTTTTTCGAAAGCGTGTCAATCTTTTTTAACGTCCAAAATACCGAAGGCCCCGAAAAAACTATGCAGATCACCCGTATGGCCTCAAAGGAAATATAAACATATAATTAACTTCTTTTTGAAAACTTCTTTTTTATCTGCCGACCTTATTAACCTTTTCTAAAAGACCCATTTTGAGGATTATATTTGTCATGCTAAGCGTATGCAAGCCGCTGGTAATAATTATGCAGTCTCCACCATTATTATATTTTTGTAGATAAGCCTCATTAAAATATAGAAAAAGAAGGGAACGAGAAAGATGGAAAAAAATGGATTTTAAATTATAGAGTCGAAATGCTCCTTTCTAGAAGGTGGAGCGTGGAAATTTAAAATATTTAAATTTAATCTAATTAGGCTTCTGTGAACGATAAAAAAAATGTTGAATATGTTCCGAAACTGTTAGAAGCTAAAAATAAGCTCGTGGACAAAAAAAAAAAAAAATTTTATCCGATTGTTTTTTAAAACCTCTAAAGGAAATATTTGGCGCCACTTCTGTGGTGAGGCAAACATAAGTCATGTACTCTCAAATCCGTGATTTTTAAAATAAGGGTCAAAGTGACCAGTGGTCTTTAACGCGTTCTTTCCTTAGAAAGATAGCAGCAAGCATGAAAAAAGTCGTCGATAAAAGATTCGACAAAAATTGAAAAGAGATTAAAGAAAAGACGAAGAAAAGGGAAAAATAAAAAACGTTTTTATGAGAGGAAATAGACATACTTGTCTGTCTGAGCATGCATCCAGGTCGTCGACGACATAAGAAAGGTGACGGTGGTCAAGCATGGACGGACGGGGGTAAAGGCAAAAACAAGAATTTCTCTTCGCTTTTTACACTCATTACAATCTCGTCAGCCAGCTGTCTCCTCCGCCGGACATTTTGCATCCCCTCCCCTAGATCAACCATGTTATTCGTCATTTTTTTTAAAATAAATTTTAGCAATATTTTTTCTATATCGTAAAAAAAAGGGAAAAGAACCTTAACTTTTAAAAACGCGGATAGGTACATACTCCAAAATAAAGTACTAGTTTGAAGAGCGTCCAACGAAAACTTCCTTAAAGAGAAGGAACATAGGAGGGGGAAGTACAAAGGAGGAAAGTTTAAGGAAGGGAGTATAAAGGAGGGGAAGTATAATTTCAAGTATTTTGAACTTAGAAAAAGTTTCTTTTTTAACTTCCTTAAAGAAGTTATTGTGATACCCTCCACGTCCGGTTTTTGGGAAGGTCAAATCGAATATTGATCTTACCGATCTCAACTTTGTCTGCGGTGCCGGCCGGCCGTCAGGCCGTAGCAATTTTTTTCGGAACACTTTACGGCCACAGTTTTGAACATTTTCTTCAAATTTTACACTAATTTCTTTAGCCAGTGTACAAGAATGTAACGTTTCAATTTCGAAAAAAAAGGCGGAGATATGTCTGTTCGAAATTTTAAAAAATTCGCTGCGGCCGAACCGTTGGTCCCATTTCACCAAATTTTCACCAATTATCCTTATATTTTTTAAGAATTTTTGGTGTAAAAAAATGTGTGAAAAAAATCATTTTTCTACATTAATTATCATTTTAGTAGGGAGAAATTTCATACTTCCACCCGTTACGAGAGGGACCTCTCTTGGGCAAAAATCCCATTATTTCTACGTCTACCTTGATACCTAAAAATTTTTGGAAAAAAAAACTTGAAAATTTTTCGAAAAAATTTTTTTGAAAACTTTTCGGAAAAAAACAAAAAAAACTTCCTCCGTTATACTTTCCCTCCCTTATACTTCCCCTCCTTAATACTTCCCCCTCCTGAAGTGTGGGATTTTTTCCGCCTCAGTAGGTACACAAAGAATTTTGTTTTAATAATGATTTTAACTCGAAATTAGTTTAAAACGTCGAGAGTTATCCCACTAATATATTATAATTAAATTAATGTATTATAGAACACGATCGAAAACTGTTTCAAGACAATAGCGTTATGCGGGTTACATGGGTTACAATAATTAATCGGGAGATAATACGGGCTACCGGGCTGATAGGGGTACACCTGAAAATCCACACGCTCGCTCAAAACCCTCCTTTTTATTTAAAAAAAGTCTTTTTATTTATTTATATTCAACGATGTCGTAAATTTTAAGTCGGACCTAATTGGCAATAAAATGTCTTGGCGGATTTCGTCTAGGCGATATGGCTCGATAATTGAATTATAATAGTTTTAACATTTTACGAGGGCATTATTTCCGTTTATTATTACCTAATTGGTTCTTCGATTTTTTCCATTTTACGATTTCCCCTTCGGAGGCCATAAAACTGTCATCTTTGAAAAGTCCATTAAAATAAAGAAAGAGAAAAAAAAGATTGGCTAAACGAGGTAATGATGGAACCAATAAAAAGTTGTTTCCTGGGAGGGGTAGCGAGTGTATACGTTGACATAATGCATTTGACCATAAAGTAGCAGAAATTTTGAGTTCACCATAAAAAATCTGCAACTCAACATAAAATAGACGAAAACGTTCACCATAATGCATTTGAACATAATACATCTCACCATAAAGAAGAGATTTTTTATGTTTCTACATAAAATTTGTCGTTTCAACATAACGCAGTTGAACTTTCATTTTAAAAACTAGTCGTTTCGTCATAAAACTGTGTCTTTTGGGCATAACCTCACCAGGTCGGCCTGAGAGCAAGCCTATTTTCGCCGTTTAAAACGCGATAATGGCGAAACACAAATTAAAACTTGACAGTTCACCATAATGCAACATAAAGATCACCATATACTGGGAAAAGCAAGCAGGCTGGAGAGGAAAAAATTAACCCTTGAGTCATAAAACGAGCTGATGCGAGAAAAAAATTAACCTCAAAATTATACTTTTATTGGGTAAAATTTTCGGTGTAGGGCAATCGTTTTCTCCTGGTGCGGTCTAATTCCAGAATCATATCCTCGCAGTCTTTGGTAAGGGCGAAACGTCGGCTTTTTGAAAAACGTCTGGGATCTTCTCTTCCTTAGAGAGCCGATTTCCGCGTCTGTCTTCGCGTTTGCTCGCTTTAACTTTCATGAAAGTCATCTTCTCTGGAGACTCTTCTGGGGAGGTGTCGACCCTCGACGTCGACACGCCAGGAGTACTCGTCAAAACGTCCGCGTACGTCATAAACTGGGTCTGCTTATACCCGCTATTCCTTCTTTCTTCGCTCATTTTTTATTTCACTTAGTGATTTATTAATTTCTTTCTTTCTTTATTTTTACTAACTTCTTTTCAAACAGCTGTTAAAATCACATATTTTGACTTTGAAAATGTTGGTTAAAAAAAAAAATTTTGCTCAAATTTTTCGAAGGGATGTTTGTTGAACACCAAAATTTTTCCAGCTCTAGAAAGCCGTAAAAAAGGTTAACTTCAAAAAAAGTTTGACAAGTATAGGTTTTGTCTTAAAACGTAATAAAAATGTAAGATAAAGGAATAATATAAAAGGGTTGTCGCTATTATTTATAAGGGAGTCGTTAAGGGTTTAAGGCTTGTTTTACGCCCACTCGGTCCCCCCTAGGAACGTACGTTTTTCCAATCGGGCCCCCACGTCTTCTCCTTTTCCTTCCCCTTTCCTTCTTCCAATAGCGCATGAATTTTCAAAGAAGATCCTTATCATCGATTCATGACTTGAGATTCGAATCTCCTCCTTTTCGAGCATAATTAAAATTTCCCAATCCTAAATGATAAACTTTCATTGTAAAGAAATGAAAGGAGGGAGAAAAGAGCGCGAGAAGGGGAAAAAAATCACGGTTTTCTAATTTGAATACCCTGTGAGGTCCCGGCTCGAATAAAAGAAGACAAAAAAACCTGATACGTATCAAATGGAGAAACAATAAAAAGAAAGGATAATGAAGATACGAAATAATCAGGGCGGAACAAAAAGGGCCGAAGAAAAAGAAAGAAACACGAAAAAACACACTCCGATTATTTCAAAACAAACATACAACTCTACGCCAATTAACGATGTAATTATCAACTCATTAATATGATCATAATTCATAATATACGATGCTCAATAATGTTGAAAATTAGAAAAGAAAAATGCATATCACGGAATTATAAATCAACCTAAGAACATAACTTTTGGCGGAAAAACCTCTGCCATTTTCAAAATTTCGAAGAAAAAAAACGCTCTCGACATTTTCAAGATGGAAATTATGAAAGGAAGATTCTCTGAAAATTGATAGAAAAATTCTGCCGTAAAGTGCTCCCGAAAAATGCGACGGACTGCGGCATTACAGATCGGTAAACCCATCAGTTTTCTAAGAAAAAAAAGTATAACGGAGGGGGAAGTATAAGGAGGGAAAGCATAACGGAGGGGGAAGTATAAGGAAAAATGCTACGGAGGGCCGTATTTAAAATTTCAAACAGACATATCTCCGCCATTTTTCGAAATTCAAAAATCGCCCTCGCAACTTTCTTCTTATTCGAGTGAGGAAGATTATATGAAATTTTGTACAAATCGGGTGCAAATTGCCGTAAAGTGTTCGGAAAATTGAAACTTTAAACAGACATCTCCGCCAATTTTTCGAAATTCATTTCGGCGTAACGGCCGGCCGGAACCACAGACAAAGTTGATCGGTAAAGATCGATCCCTCCGGGTCTGGAAGACCCTTCCCAAAAACCCGACTTGGAGGGTATCACAATAACTTCTTTAAGGAAGTTAAAAATCCGGAGAAATACAGCTGATGCACCTTACAAAACATCGAAGGATTTAGTAAAAGACGGTTGAAAACAACAAAAATCGTGAAAAGGGTGTTTTCGCCGAAAATACTGAGTAAACCTCGTATAAAGAATGGTTTCTCTTGGCTGAAAGATAGATGAAAATAAGTAAAAAAGTAAAATTGTGCTTCCAGGCCGGAAGACACCAGAGAATAGGGAGAACATGGTTATTGGCCAACGAAGTGTGAAAATTGGTAAAAATCTGGAAAATTGATGCAACAGAAAAAGACAACGGTATGATTCTCCTTTACGGGGACTTAAAGACCTCTACCAAAACCGGCATGGTGGGTAATCCAATAACTTCTTTTTTGAGAAAGTTAATAATTTTAGCACATAGCCGTTGAATTTGGTTGTTTCATCCGGTTTTTGGGAGAGGGTTTTCTAGACGGCGAAGAGAAAATTCATTAATGATTTTCAACAAGCACGGGGTGTCTGTGGTGCCTCAACCAGTTTTACCCAATGTTCACCAAATTTTCTTACTTATTTTGAAAATTTCCAATATCTTTTTCTAAATTCTTAAAATGGCGGAGATCTGTCTGTTCAAAGTTTTTAATTTTTTAATGCCCTATGGCCGCTACTACTTTTTAAACCATGGTAGTCTTGAAAAAATTAAACGGGAGACCCTGATTTTTGATTGAACACCCGAGAAGATTAAACGTCAGAGACGGTACGGCGCGGAGATCATGATCACTGATCCTTCGTTTTAATTTAATTAAAAGTTCATTAGAACGACATATGTACATCAGTTCTTATCTTCGGGCTACCGAGCACGTAAGGTCCCTTTTTTTCCAGCTCTCCAAAAAATCATCCGCGTCTAAAATTACAATAAGGAGTTTTTTTGGCGCGATTAATTCTGAAGAATAAATATTTTGTTTTAATCAGATTCTTTGAGTAAAGAAAAAAATTTGCAATTCTTCCAATATGCATTTTTTTGGAATCAGGGTCATGTCCGTCAATCTAGGCCCATCATCATAAACTACGGGGTCTGGAAGACCCTTCCCAAAAACTGGAGGGTATCACAATAACTTCTTTAAGGAAGTTAAA
Source organism: Orius insidiosus (assembly GCA_014119065.1). Taxonomy (NCBI): domain Eukaryota; kingdom Metazoa; phylum Arthropoda; class Insecta; order Hemiptera; family Anthocoridae; genus Orius; species Orius insidiosus. The sequence continues at coordinate 17,204 of JACGAQ010002481.1, forward strand.
ATATCTAAAATATCGTTTTCTGTATCCATCGAAAAACTAATGTCCAATTGCTTTCAACAGGGCTTTTTTGAATTTTAAACGATCTACAAATAATTGCAAACTAAATTTTGGGCATTTTTCCAACTGTATGGCCTTTACTCACTTTTAAGTCTCTTTAGCGTTTTATTGAAGTGTTAAGACTTTTTCTACCAGGATATGGCTTAAATATTCAATTTTGAACAATTTTAAACAGTTCAATTTTGATTAATTTTATAATTTAAACAAAAATTATGATCTAAAAAATTTAAAAGTTATATCAAAAAAAAATGTTGACGAATATTGTGAAAAAGGATTTTTTAAGAATGTAATTTTAATTACAAAAGTGGGAGGAAAAGGGAAATTAGCACCCCAATTCTGAAACCACAAATGTCAACAATGAGACCCCCACTTAAAAGCCGCCCTTATCACCTTTTGATAAGCAGAATTAAATTTAACATCAAAGTTCAATTTTTTGAACTGAAATAATTTTAAAAACAATAAATTTTTTGTAAATTAGATTATAGGTTGATGTCATTGATAAGAATGATAAGAGCCTACCTTGTTCATGTTATAGAGATCCTGCGGTTGTTGACACGAACCCATGATGGGTGGCACGTCCTGTTCCCAGCAGTTTTCTTCCATTTGAAAAAAAAAAATTATTTTTTTTAGATCGTTAAAGTCACTGGGGTATTTAATTAGTTCATATCATATGATGCACGTTGTTTCGAGGCCGGTAGAGCACTGAGCTTCGGGCGGCCTTTATCCCCTCCCCTTACCCCTCCCCGATGTATAATTAAGCTCAACCTGGTATTGCGCCCTATACATTGTCTCTCTTTCTCTCTCGCACCACTATCCTCTCCTCCTCTTCGTCCTTTCATCCAACCTCTTCTGTTTTCCCCCCTTTTTTGACCGGAGGAGAACCTGGTGGGGCCATCCGAGTACGCAATTGCGCCCTTTGACCCGTCCCTCTGTTAAACACCTGACCAACCACAAAGCGTAATTTTTATTATTTTTAATTACCACCCTCCTAAAAAAAAAAAAGAAAAACATTTTTTCCCCTATCGTGAAAAAAAAAGTTTCTTCCTTCCACCCCCTTATAAACCCCAATCCGGTAATTAGACTAACAATGCCCCCGGGGTAGTTTTGGCATAATTGGCCTCAACAACAAAGAATCAATTTTTTTTCTTTTTTTTTTTTCAAAAAAAGGTCAATTTTCAACAAAAAAACAAAATTTTACCATCAAATAATGGAGGAAGACTGTGACGGGTATCTCACGACGCGTTTCGGCTTAAAAAGCCTCGTCAGGTGAGATATTCCCTCTATCAATCATTTTATATCTGACGAGGCTTTTTAAGCCGAAACGCGTCGTAGATACCCGTTATCACAGTCATTTCTTCCTCCATTTGATAGTAAAATCATCCCCCTTGTGGAATACACACGCAATAATGTAAAAACAAAATTTTTCTTAAAAGGTTTGGAAACTTGTTATCTTCTCCATTTTGCAATCTATGATTTTATGCGCATGGACACCTAAATTTTTAAGACTTTTTATTGGTTTAGCCATTATAGCCAACCACGAATTATGTGGAATCAAAAATCATGAAAAAACTTATTAAATATTTTCCCTGGGGGAGGTAGTGAGGAAGAAGTGAGAAAATTTTTAGGAAGCTTCGAAAAATGTTTAATGGCTGATAATACCGAGGAAAGCTCTAAAATATCCTAAAAAGGAAGTATTTTTAGGAAGTTGCCAAAATCCTACCAAGATTGTTAATAAAGGCATCTGGCAAAAAACTCCGAGGAGAACGACAAAAATCTGCTAAAACGAGGTTTCTGGGTCAAAAACAGAGAAAACGCTTTAAGCGGTAAAAAAGGTGTTTTTGGCCTAAGAGAGAGGAAAAATTTTTGAAGTGGAGTTTCTTTGCCTAAAATACCGAGGAAAACACAACTTTTTTTGGTACTAGGGACAAACATCCGGTCACGCCCGCATTGAGAGTGGAAAGCTGCGAATTCGCCTGAATTTTTTCCATAGAAATGACTCATCTACAAGAAACAAGACGAATACGTGATTAAAACGTCACATAGATCTCGTTTATCTCGCCAAGAAAATATTTTATTTTATTCTTCAACGAAAACAAGACCACCCCACTTTACGCAATATTTTAGTCATATCGCTTGTTTGAGTTTTATCTTCCGAAAAAAGAAGCCCGGAGTAGTCACGCGCGTTTAAGATAAGGTCGGGAGGCCGCCTTTTAAGTGCGCGGACGCCGAAAATTTCTACCGAGGCTTGCACAACCGTAGAAAGTTTTTCCCATCCAATTTGTAACGTGTTTTCTTTACGACCTTTATAGACGCGGGAAAGACCTTTTTTTTGGAGATCGATGTCTCGCGATTTGAAATTTTTTGAAAATGTCACCAACTTTTAAAATAAAAATCACTTTTCTCCAAAAATATATGGTTTTGCTGTAGAAAATAATCATTTCGTTGTAAATCTGAGTTAAAATATTCAGTACACGAGATCATTTGAATGGAGGAGAAAAGGAGGATCTTTAAATTTTATGTCCGCTTTTTTCTTCTGATACAGTTTTTTTTTTTTGGGTTGACAAGTGGATCAGTAGTTTGTGGGTGGAACGTAGTTTGTTATCTCATCTTTAATTAGAGAGCCATAGGTGGAACAATAGGGTAAGTTGATGGATGATAGGGTCCCGGGGACTAATGCTAATCGACTAATCGTGTTCTTACCACCCTATTACCGTCCTTAGGCAGGAAGTTCCACAGACTTTTTAGACGGTAAACGACTCTAGAAACCCGAAGAGAACCCCCTCTTTTTTCCCGTCCTCGTCAGAACCCGTTTCCTTTTGTCACTCGACTTGTGTACCTTTTTTCTTCTTCTTCCTTTGTCTCTCTCTCTATCCCTGTTAAGAAAACAAGGAGGCCGATAAATAATTTCCTTATCTCAAGAACGTTTAGTATAGCGACGTTCGGCGGAAAATGCCGTCCGTTTTTCAGAGGGGTCGAGAAACGTAATATATTATTGGGTCAATTACTAACCGACGATTAAAGACTCGCGTTTCTCATTTTTTTTTCATTCTCTCTACCTAAAGAACAAAAGAAACAACTTAGCTTTTAAAAAGTCAGTACCTACCTAAAAATTCAAAGTTATTTACCCTTTTTTTTTTGCACACAGAATTTTTACTGCAGACTATTTCTAGAAAGCGAATCAGCAGCTATTGACTAGGTGTTTCTCCATGACTAATCAACAGTAGTACGGACGTTTTCCAAGGTCATTTTACACAAATGAAAAAGGACCTACAGCAAATAAGAGCAAAGGTTTGGCTTGAATGGAGGAGAAAAGAGTGTCAAAAACTTCGTCTTTTCCATCCCTAATCTTTTCCCAAAAAGAGAACTTGCACACTACCAATAAAAGCGTTAGCTACTGCCTCAGGTTAGGCCTGTCTATTGCACCTACCAATAAAAGCGTAACTACTGCCTCAGGTTTGGCCGGTCTACTTGCACACTACCAATAAAAGCGTAAACTACTGCCTCAGGTTATGCCTGTCAACTTGCACACTACCAATAAAAGCGTAGACTACTGCTTCAGGTTTGGCCGTCTTCTTGCACACTACCAATAAAAGCGTAAACTACTGCCTCAGGTTTGGCCTGACTAAGACACTACCAAAGAAGCGTAAACTACTGCCTCAGGTTTGGCCTGTCTACTTGCACACTACCAATAAAGCGTAAACTCTGCCTCAGGTTCGGCCTGCCTACTTGCACACTACCAATAAAAGCGTAAACTACTGCCTCAGGTTTGGCCTGTCTGCTTGCACTACCAATAAAAGCGTATACTACTGCCTCTGGTTATGCCTGTCTACTTGTACACTACCAATAAAAGGGAAAACTACTACGTCAGGTTTGGCCTGTCTACTTGCACACTACCAATAAAAGCGTAAACTACTGCCTCAGGTTTGGCCTGTCTACTTGCACACTACCAATAAAAGCGTAAACTACTGCCTCAGGTTATGCCTGTCACTTGCACACTACCAATAAAAGCGAAAACTACTGCCTCAGGTATGGCCTGTCTACTTGCACACTACCAATAAAGCGTAACTACTGCCTCTGGTTATGCCTGTCTACTTGTACACTACCAATAAAAGGGAAAACTACTACGTCAGGTTCGGCCTGTCTACTTGCACACTACCAATAAAAGCGTAAGCTACTGCCTCAGGTTTGGCCTGTCTACTTGCACACTATCCATAAAAGCGTAAACTAATGCCTCAGGTTTGGCCTGTCTACTTGCATACTACCAATAAAAGCGTAAACTGTACGGTCTATCCTATCTATGTCTATCCGTCAGTATAATTGTTAAACGATTCCTTAATTTGCAAACTCACCTGAAATCTCCACAAACAACCAAGATCAAAAAGAATCCTGCTGCAAAGCAGGTCTTTCTTAAGTATTCGTTATCTTTAAGTGTTTAAGCCTAGGAAATGGCTATCGCCAGTGCCACGCTAACCTATAACGTCATATTTGGGTCAAAAAAAACCTTTTGGATGTCACTTAACAGTAAGCAGATGACGGGTATAAAGGATTTTGCTGTTTTTTCCATGTGTTTTTCCAATTATGCTTACGAAGGGATTATCAAGTCAAATCTCATTCGAATATAGGATGACACGAGGTGCTGTTAAAGGCCGGAGAAGGGGGTGGAGGATTTTGTTGAAAAATTGATAGAAGCGGAAAACAGGTAGGTTTTTGTGAAAACGAGGTTTTTTTTCCTCGTCCGTTTTGTTTAGGTACTCGATTGAAATCTACCCTTCCCAAACCGTATCCGGAAGAATACATTTTTAATTCGACGGCAAAGTGCCCCCCGCGAAGCCCGCGGGGTTGACATCACATTACATTAATTCGCGACGAAATCCTCTCCCCACCGCCCATCCTCCCGCCCGCCACCCTGACGTAGCTCAACAACGGATTGAAACATTTCACAAAATGTTTTTGTACACACGCCACTCGCGGAAAAATAGAAATCACTGGTCTGGCGATGCAGAGGGGGGTTGAACGATATAAAAACGTAAAAACTCCGCTTTTTAATGTGTTTACAATACTTCTTCTCCCCTAGTATTACTAAAATCGTGAAAATAAAATCGTTGAAAAATAATCTTTCCCTAAAAACTAAGGGCATTTTGATATGTTTTTGCTTCTTTTCGGCGCTTCCATCCTAGTGTTGACTCCCATCACGCCTGTCCAATCATTTGCGAAATACAAGTAGGTACTTGTTCAAAGAGATTCCAACGAAAACTTCCTTAAAGAGAAAGAACCATGTAGGAGGAGGTAAGTATTAAGGAGGGAAAGTACAAGGAAGGGGAAGTACCAGGAGGGGAAGAATTAAGGAGGGGGAATCTTTAGGTACCGATGTCCAATCATGTAGGTATTTCAAGTGCATACTTTGAAGAGCTTCCAACGAAAACTTCCTTAAAGAAAAGGAACAATATAGGAAAGGTAAGTATTGAGGAGGGGAGGTATAACGGAGGGAAGTTTAAGGAGGGGGAAGTATTAAAGAAGGGAATCTTTAGGTACCGATGTCCAATCATGTAGGTAATTCAAGTGCATACTTTGAAGAGCTTCCAACGAAAACTTCCTTAAAGAAAAGGAACAATATAGGAGGGGTAAGTATTAAGGAGGGGAGGTATAACGGAGGGGAGTTTATGGAGGGTGAAGTACAAGGAGGGGAAGTATTAAAGAGGGGAATCTTTAGGTACCGATGTTCCGAATTTTCGCTTCTTCGATAGAAAGGAGAGGGAAAAAAGTCCTGGATATAAGGGGACATTGTATGTTGGGGAGTTTGGCCATCGGTTTTGGCGTTTCAGTTCGGAACAGTGCCAAGACCAGGAGACCCCCCATGAAGTTGAAAGGGGGACCGTCGGGTGTAGAAGGGGGGTGAGGGGGGAACCAATTCATCGAAGACAGCGGCCACACCCACCGACAAGGCCCCAATCAACCCAAAACACACCCGCACCGGAGCAACTGTGAATATAAACGCGTGCAATTTCCAAGGGGGGGATGAGAAAACCCCCGACGCTAAAATACTACCCGACGGATCCACCCACTAAAACCTTCAAATCACCAGTTAAATAATTATCACAGTTTTCGCAAGCCGAGTTTGCCAAAATTGGCACTGCACAAACTTCTACTTAGATTTTAGGAGATACCATTAAAACAACCAGCTAAAATGCATTTAAAATAATAAAACGTACAAAGGAAGAGAAGTATAATGGAGGGGGATTTTTTTTTCGAAAAATTTTCAGTTATTTTCAATTTTTTTTTCAAAAGTTTTTAAAGTTTTTTTCTTAAATTTTTATTATTATTGTCTTTTAAGTTTTTAGTTTTATTAAATAATAGGTTTTATTAAATTTTTAGTAGAAATAATAGGCTATCTACCCAAGTAATGTAAAAACGTGGAGGGTATCACAAAAAAAGTTAAAAGCTCCATGTCAAAATTAAATACCAAAGATTAAATAAAGTACTAGTTTAAAGAACAAAAACTTCCTTAAAGAGAAGTAAAATATAGAAGGTGACCTCGTGCACGGTCGCCAGTCCCTTTAACCGTCCAAGGGACAAGGTGAGCGGGCTGCTATGACGGTGGGTCCGCTGAGGGATCAGCGGGGTGCTTCTCTGGGTAGGAAGGACAACCGGAGGTGCCGTGTCCAGCAGGGCACTCCGTAACCGGGGACACCGAGACAAGCTGGGTGGCACCGGGGGAAAGGGTCGGCCGTGTCTAGCAGGGCTCTCCCGGAAGGAGTGGGAAGGACGGTAGGAAGGACAACCGGAGGCGCCGTGACCAGCAGGACGCTCCGTAACCGGGGACACCGAGACAAGCTGGGTGGCACCGGGGGAAAGGGTCGGCCGTGACTAGCAGGGCTCTCCCTGAAGGAGTAGGAAGGAAGGTAGGAAGGACAACCGGAGGCGCCGTGACCAGCAGGACGCTCCGTAACCGGGGACACCGAGACAAGCTGGGTGGCACCGGGGGAAAGGGTCGGCCGTGACTAGCAGGGCTCTCCCTGAAGGAGTAGGAAGGAAGGCAGGAAGGACAACCGGAGGCGCCGTGACCAGCAGGACGCTCCGTAACCGGGGACACCGAGGCAAGCTGGGTGGCACCGGGGGAAAGGGTCGGCCGTGACTAGCAGGGCTCTCCCTGAGGGAGTAGGAAGGAAGGTAGGAAGGACAACCGGAGGCGCCGTGACCAGCAGGACGCTCCGTAACCGGGGACACCGAGGCAAGCTGGGTGGCACCGGGGGAAAGGGTCGGCCGTGACTAGCAGGGCTCTCCCTGAAGGAGTAGGAAGGAAGGTAGGAAGGACAACCGGAGGCGCCGTGACCAGCAGGACGCTCCGTAACCGGGGACACCGAGACAAGCTGGGTGGCACCGGGGGAAAGGGTCGGCCGTGACTAGCAGGGCTCTCCCGGAAGGAGTAGGAAGGATAGGGAAGGGATGTGAGCCGGTCGAGGAGTGGAGACCGACTGAACGCTCACTGAGCTCGGATCTCCTGAGGTAGCCTTCCTTGGAGTGGGGACCGCTGTCTCTCAGTGGGGGAGTCCGCTTCGGCGCGTGGAGTCCTAGAGGTGGAAGGGGTTCTCAACAATTAAACACGTTTCTCTCTTCACACGTTTATTGTTCCTTAAGAGATGAGGCTGGTGAGTTCCTCGGCGACGACTGACTCCTCGGCGCCCCCACCGCCTCCTTTATAGGGACTTTCCCACCACCAGGGTCCTCCCCCACTCCGAGTGGAGAGGGAATTCACTGGTAGTGGGAAGAGTGTCCCGCCGAAGGGGGGGAGGGCACCGAAGAAGCCCAGCCGCTCCTTGTGGATGAGGGGTGGTCCGGTTTCCCAGAGGGAACCTCTGTGACGTATTCCTACGTCAGACTCCCCCCCAGGAAAACCGGAGCACCACTCAACAGCACCCACGGGTACATATTAGCGGGACAAATTTTTTTTTTTTTTTTTTTTTTTTTTTTTTTTTTTTTTTAATATAAAAATGTAAATATCGGGGTGGGCGTTCCTCTTGCCGCCTTTACTCTGGTGCATGCCTCGCAGCTCCTAACGCAGTCCTTCACCCTCTGCACCATTCTCGTGAGGAACGCTAGGTCGGCCACCTGCCTTAGGGTTTCATCTCTCCCGGGTGTCCTCCTTCTTCATGGACCAGACGAACGAAGTCTTCTGCCATTCTTTCCGGGACCATCGGTCGGTAGTGGCCATCACGCGTCTCCTTGCCCACCAGTCCATCCCTAATGGTCCACGGTGTCCTCGCCTTTCCGTCCTCCAGGTCTTTCTTTAATGCCTCACAGCCCGGGTCCTTACGCTGCCCTTCCTTCAGGTCCTTCCACCAATCTTCTATTCTCAGGTACCATAGCTGCACAACCGGTGAACACCACGGCGACCTACTAGGTTCAATCCACCCTTCTCGCAGCATCTCCCGGACCTGTTCTTCCACTACCTTCCTTTTTTCTTCGCTCAGGTTATATTGCGGGGTACGGGTCGGAGTGTGGCCTTCCAGGACTCGAATTACATGATGTACTGTTTTGGTTCGTCCGACGCCAGAGAGGGCCCGGTGGCGAGTCTTTAAATCTCCCTTAATCGCTGGCGATCCGGTTCTGGTACGTTCTCCCCGATGGCCTCGTCCTTGATCTCGAGCTCCAGCGCCGGGTCTTCCAGACCCTTCCTCCTTTGGTACCAAGGCAGCTCCGTCCGGGGTCCTTTACCTAGCCCTACCAGTTGGTTCGGGAAGTCTATAACTACTCGTTATCCCGCATCCAGTCCTGTCCTAGGATAAGGGGACGCCTTAGTTGAGGTACCGCTGTCACTTCCGCGGTCAGATTTAAGGCCTGTACGCTGAACCGCAATATCCCTGTCCCGAGTAGTCGGGCGGTGGCGTCTATTGTCCCCAGTTTGATATCCCCAGTCTCTTCCTCTGGCTCTTCAACGAGGGTATAGAGTGCCTCATCCACAAATGATGTAGAGGCCTGGGTGTCTATAAGCGCCTCAATTTCCCGGTTGTTCGGCAATGTTACCAGTAGGCTCGGGGACAATCCCCTGGGGTCCTTTAATCCTCCACTCCTTGCCAATATCAGTTGGGGTTCTTCTCCGTGGCTGCTGGGTTCTAGGCTGAAACGTACTTTTTTCGGGGGTTTCTTTATCGTGAGAAGCACTTGTTCCTGTTGTTCCTGGTGAGTACTTCCGACGCCCCCGACCTTTCCGCCGCCCTTAAATCCTTATATAAGTATCCCGCCAGTTTGACGAACTCGTCATAGCTCCGGGGAGTCGTTATTCTCAGAAATGGTTTGACATTCTCAGGCAGAAGCTCTGTCATCTGCCTTATAAACGAGCTCTCGGAGCAGTGTTTTAATAGCCTCATTTGGATCATCTGCTTCCTTCTCAAGAACGTTTCTATATCGTCCTCCGGGGTGATCCGTTCACTGTACATTTTCCGAATGGCTTCCGCTTCCGCCATTGGTGAATCGTACTCTTCTAGTACCATTTTTTTAAAAGTTACCCAGTTGGGCTTTAGGTACTGCCGTGTGTGCCACCATACCGATGCCCCTCGATATAGCTGGTTCCCCGCCTCGCGGGCCCACGAGGAGAGTCCCACGTTGTGTCGTCGGAAGACCTCCTCACATTCCTGCAGAAAACCCTTGGGATCCTCCCAGAGTTCCCCATCATAGCGGGGTAGCTCTCGTCTTACCCATTCTGGAGAAGAAGCCCTGGAGGTTGGCGCTTGCAGATTGCGCAGCAGCTGTGTGAGTAACTCCACGGTGTTCTCGTGTTGACCCTTCCGGCATTCCCCGTCTTCCTCCTTTGGTGGGTGAATTGGGTAGGGTTGAGCATCCGGCCGCCACGGGTATTCCACCCCTCTTTCCCCTCTTTCTGGTGGCCGATACTCGTGGAGGTTATCGTCTGGTTGCCTCCCCGTTCTAGCGGTAAAGTCCAGCGGCTGATACGGGTTGGTAACTTTCTCCCGTCCGGCCTCCCCCTTTGCTAGGACGTCAAGCTCCTCTCGTCCATGGGTTGCTTCATCCTCCGGGGGCTTATCCTCTTTGTCCGTTCTGAGGTTCCCGGGCGTCTGATGTGTAGCTCCTTCATCTTTTGTCCTCTTCTCGGGACTTTGTACTGCCGAGGCTACCGTGTCCAGTTTCGGAATGGCCCCTTTTCTTGGGAACCGATACGTGCCCACGGGTAGCCCGCGGCTAACCATCTCCTGCTCGAGCCTTATGGCTCGGTCGGCTATGTTTCCTCCCAGATGACAGCCCCATTCTTTTAGGACTGCCTTCACTTCGTTCTGGGTTAATTCCACCAGCAGCTTTCCGCGCTCCATTACGGAGATGAGGGAATTGTTGGTACGTCGTTACAACAATTGAGGTCCTGTCACGGTCGCCAAACTGACCTCGTGCACGGTCGCCAGTCCCTTTAACCGTCCAAGGGACAAGGTGAGCGGGGCTGCTATGACGGTGGGTCCGCTGAGGGATCAGCGGGGTGCTTCTCGGGTAGGAAGGACAACCGGAGGTGCCGTGTCCAGCAGGGCACTCCGTAACCGGGGACACCGAGACAAGCTGGGTGGCACCGGGGGAAAGGGTCGGCCGTGTCTAGCAGGGCTCTCCCGGAAGGAGTGGGAAGGAGGTAGGAAGGACAACCGGAGGCGCCGTGACCAGCAGGACGCTCCGTAACCGGGGACACCGAGACAAGCTGGGTGGCACCGGGGGAAAGGGTCGGCCGTGACTAGCAGGGCTCTCCCTGAAGGAGTAGGAAGGAAGGTAGGAAGGACAACCGGAGGCGCCGTGACCAGCAGGACGCTCCGTAACCGGGGACACCGAGACAAGCTGGGTGGCACCGGGGGAAAGGGTCGGCCGTGACTAGCAGGGCTCTCCCTGAAGGAGTAGGAAGGAAGGTAGGAAGGACAACCGGAGGCGCCGTGACCAGCAGGACGCTCCGTAACCGGGGACACCGAGACAAGCTGGGTGGCACCGGGGGAAAGGGTCGGCCGTGACTAGCAGGGCTCTCCCTGAAGGAGTAGGAAGGAAGGTAGGAAGGACAACCGGAGGCGCCGTGACCAGCAGGACGCTCCGTAACCGGGGACACCGAGGCAAGCTGGGTGGCACCGGGGGAAAGGGTCGGCCGTGACTAGCAGGGCTCTCCCTGAAGGAGTAGGAAGGAAGGTAGGAAGGACAACCGGAGGCGCCGTGACCAGCAGGACGCTCCGTAACCGGGGACACCGAGACAAGCTGGGTGGCACCGGGGGAAAGGGTCGGCCGTGACTAGCAGGGCTCTCCCGGAAGGAGTAGGAAGGATAGGGAAGGGATGTGAGCCGGTCGAGGAGTGGAGACCGACTGAACGCTCACTGAGCTCGGATCTCCTGAGGTAGCCTTCCTTGGAGTGGGGACCGCTGTCTCTCAGTGGGGGAGTCCGCTTCGGCGCGTGGAGTCCTAGAGGTGGAAGGGGTTCTCAACAATTAAACACGTTTCTCTCTTCACACGTTTATTGTTCCTTAAGAGATGAGGCTGGTGAGTTCCTCGGCGACGACTGACTCCTCGGCGCCCCACCGCCTCCTTTATAGGGACTTTCCCACCACCAGGGTCCTCCCCCACTCCGAGTGGAGAGGGAATTCACTGGTAGTGGGAAGAGTGTCCCGCCGAAGGGGGGGAGGGCACCGAAGAAGCCCAGCCGCTCCTTGTGGATGAGGGGTGGTCCGGTTTCCCAGAGGGAACCTCTGTGACGTATTCCTACGTCAAAGGGAAGTATATTAAAGAGGGGAAGTATAATTGAGGGGGAAGTATAAGAGAGAAAGTACTGTGGAGGGGGAAGTATAAGGGAGAGGGAAGTATAATGGAAGGGGAAGTATAAGGGAGGGGAATAATAACGGAGGGAAGTATAAGGGAGGGGAAGTACTGTATTAGGGAGGTGAAGTATAGAGGAGGAGGAAATATAAAAAAGGGGGAAGTATAAGGGAGGGGAAGTATAACGAAAAGGGAAGTATAATGGGGGAAAGTATAAGGAGGAGAAGCATAACGGTGGGGGAAGTTGAAGGGAGGGGAAGGACGGACGGACGGCCGACCGGCCGGAACCACAGACAATGTGAGATCGGTAAAGATCACTATTCGATTTGACGGGGTCACTTCCCAAAAAACCCGGCGTCGAGGGTTTCACAATAACATCTTTAAGGAAGTAAAAAAACAACCCAATTCATCTTGGGACCAAAAAATAATATGAAATTAAGAAATGATTTTTAACAAACCAAAATGGCGACTAAAATTCACCACTAAACAGAAACCGGATTGAACGCCGTCGACCAACGCCTGCCTTGCATGTTTAAGTTTGTCGGGAATGGGGGGGGGGGGGACTTTCTTTCGTGAAAAATCATCTATTTTTCGCATTTATCCCAAATTCCAGCGCTGCATGGACCAGAAAAGCTTTTGAAAATGAACGGAACAAAAATGTGGAATGTTTTTTGGGAAATTGAAATCTTTCCCTATACCTATTTTCAAACCCAACAACACCACAAATGTGATTAAGAACACTCACCGTTGGAAGTTCGTAGAAAATTGGATGGGGAAAAATAAAAAGAAAACGAAAGGAGATGCGATACATTTTGTACAAATCGACTTTTAAGTGTACAAAAAAATTTAAAGGAACGAGTGACCGATTGACCGATGATCGAAAGGGATGAGAACTAATTAGGTGGGGGAAGACAGTGCTTCCAATCTTCTTTCTTCTAATAATTTTCCCACTCCTACACAATGAATTTTTATTTACCAACTATTTTTAATGGCGTTTCTACTAATTGTTATCTTAATATTAAAAAGAAAATTGAAAACACTTACCAAAAAGGTAGGGAAAAATCTGAGGAAAAGCGGATGACCGAAATTCTGAATTCAGAACCGAAGGGAGGGGACCTTTTGAAGGCAACACTGCCTTCTCAGTTTTTTGCGCCATAAAAATATCTAATTTTATGAATATTTAGTATTAAAATAAATGATTAAAATTGCTCTTACTATTTCAAATTCATTAAAGGTATTATTGTTTTGTTTTTTACAATAAAATGTTATCGCAGGAAAAAAAAGCAGGTAAATCACAGAGCGCTTGCGCGATCAAGTTTTATTTCCAGTCTTGTCCTGAGCTGTGGCTGTGGATTTGTTTCTTCGAAATCATCCTAGATTTCTTTTTTCAATAGGTGAGTTTATTTTATTAATTACAATTTTATAATAATAAATTGCTTTAATTAGTTATTAGTCTAATGAATAATGAAACTGATTTTATAGAAATGCATATTCAGAATATGTACCTACTATGTTTTATGATGACCCTTCAAGACTCTCCCTCCCTTGTCCCTCTCTTTTTCCACAAACTTTTCAACAAAATGGTCCTAATCTTTCGGAGAATTAATTATTTATATTTGATTTATATTACAATCATGTAAACAAGAATTTTGTGACGCCAACAAGGGGAGCTTTGAAAACGGCAGCAAGGGTGCTTCATCTCCCCTCTTTCTCTGCATTGTACATCGGAGGGCGGGGAAGTTGATATCATAACTTTTTCAGGCTGCTGTGGAGGGGTTTTTGCGAGGCTATATTATTGCAACATCGCGCCATATTCAGTTTTTAGGCAAGTTTATTCCGGAACTTTCACGGCGTCAATTTTCATCTTATTTTCATATATTTTTACAGAATCTAAAAAGTAAAAAACTAAACACCCCCCTCCTTTATAATTCCCCCTCTGTTATACTTTCCCTCCTTTGTACTTCCTCCTCGGTTATACTTCCCCTCCTTTATACTTCCACCTCCGTTATACTTCGCCTAATTTGTACTTCCTCTTCCGTTTTAGTTCCCCTCCCTTTTACTTCCCCCTCCGTTATACTTCCCCCTCTGTTATACTTCCCCTCCTTTATAATTTCCACTCTGTTATACTTTCCCTCCTTTATACTTCCCTTTCTGTTATACTTTCCCTCCTTTGTACTTCCTCCTCCGTTATACTTCCCTCCTATATACTTCCAACTCCGTTATACTTCGCCTAATTTGTACGTCCTCTTCCGTTATAGTTCCCCTCCTTTTACTTCCCCCTCCGTTATACTTCGCCTAATTTGTACGTCCTCTTCCGTTATAGTTCCCCTCCTTTACTTCCCCCTCCATTATACTTCCCCCATTATACTTCCCCTCCGTTATACTTCCCCTCTGTTATACTTCCCCTCCTATAGGTATTTTTACTTCTCTTTAAGGAAGTTTTCGTTGGAAGCTTTTCAAACTAGTATGTACTTTCATTAGTTAGGTATTAATTTCAATGTATATTATTTTCTCACACCATTTTTCTTAACTACTTTGCCTATGTACTAAATATTTTTCGCAATATCTGAGAAAACGAATAAAAACAACTTCTAATTCTTTCAAAAATCGATTTATAAAAAATCGAATGTTCCCGCCTAGTGGTGTGAACGGTGGGGAGGTTTGTTGTTTAACCTTTCGCATTCCACTTTCCAAGTCGACGGCGGGGTCGGGTCCGACGAAAATGGGCGACACCGACTTAAATCTCGATTCCATCCGTGATTTCATGATTTTAAAAGGTGGACGTGTTACGAATCATGAGTTGGTTAAACATTTTAAAGATGTTCTCACAAATCCAGTCACAAGAGGTAAGAAAACATTGTACTAGTAACCACAACATAACCTTTCTGTTTACATTCATGTTTTTTAGTAAATTTCACATTAAATTTATCTTTTACTTAACTTTATTTTGATCAAAACTGGATTATTATAGTCTAATCTTAATATTTTAACCAATTTTCTCTCAAAAGAAACATCAAAATGGCCCCAAAAATCGTTTTTTAGGTGTGTTCTACTAACTCATTTGTTTGGCCTTATCTTTTATGTTTTTATCCCCTTTTTCGGTTTGATGTTTAGGTTTTTAAGTTATTTTGTTTGAAAGTCGTTTTGAAATGATGGCTTAGAATACTTTGGTGGGTTTACATGTTCTGGTTGTGTGTCTCAGATGCAGTGTTGCCAATTATTTAAAATAGGAAATAAAAAGCTTGAGGTGATGAAAATGAATTAAGTACTTTTTGTAGGAAATTTAATTTTCTTTCAGTTTGCTATTATTCGTTTTTGTGTAGGATCAACTGTTTAGAAGATAAAGCGAAAAAAGATTACTTATGCTAAATATCTCGATAACGCTGGCATGAGGATGCAAATGAATAGAGTACTTTTTGTACAAATTTACTTTTCTTTCAGTTTGCTTTTATTCATTTTTGTGTAGGATCACCTGTTTAGCAGATATGAGCGAAAAAAAGATTACTTAAGTTAAATATCTCGATAACGGCTGGCCTGAGGATGAAAATGAATATAATTCTTTTTGTTGGAAATTTAATTTCCTTTCAGTATGCGTTTATTCATTTTTTTTGTAGGATCAACCGTTTAGCAGATAGGTGCAAAAAAGATTACTTTGAAGATTACCTTGTTTTGCCACTAGTTCGAAGCTCCTGCTTGAAAAATATTGTTTTGACGGAGTCCACACTAGGCTAATTATAGGTTATAGATAATAGCTTTGTTCCAACCGCAGGTTGAAACTGTTTTGAACGATTGGATCATGCTCAGAAAGATTTGGACGTCAAAATGACGTCGTTCGTATCGTTTTGTCTGTCAAATCTGAAGTCCAAATCCTTCTGCGCATGCTCCATTAGTTTGAAACTGCGGTTGGAACCAACCTAATAAATATATGTTAGGAATCTTTTCCAAGTTGTCCGGATCCGCTATCATTGATATTTTTTGAATATTATTTTTAAAAATGTCCTCACTTTATGAGCTTGTTTAAATTAAAAAAAGTACTGGTTTGAAGAGCTTCCAAAGAAAACCTCCTTAAAGAGAAGTAAAAGTATAGGAAGGGGAAGTATAACTGGGGGAAGTATAACAGTGGAAAGTATAGGGGAGGGGAAGTATAAAGGAGGGGAAGTATCGCTGTATAAGGGAGGGAAGTACACCGGAGGGAAAAGCTTTTTTTACTTCAAAATTCGCAAAAAATATAGGAGTCTTTGGTGAAAATCAAACCAACGGCGGCAGTTTTTAAAATTTCAAACGTGCATCTCCCTCATTTTTCGAAATACAAAAATCGCCTTCGTTCTCCGACTAATGAAGATTTTGTGAAAATTTGGTGAAAATCGGTTTGAAAACTGTGGCCGCAAAGTGTTCCGGAAAAATGCTACGGCCGGCCGGAACCACAGACGAAGTTGAGATCGGTAAAGATTCGACTTGACCCTCAGGGTCTGGAAGACCCTTCCTGAAAACCCGACGTCGAGGGTATCATAATAACTTCTTTAAGGAGTTAAACGTTTTGACGATCAAGTGTGTATAATAAAAAATTTCCCTTTTTGACCCAAGACTCCGCTAGGCTTTTTGTTGAAACTTAATCTGTGCTTATTATTTTAAATTAATAACTATAATTCTTTCATTCTTTTATATAGATGATGCCCGCGTGAGGTTTAAAGAATACGTCAACATCTTAGCCACCATCACTCGTGAGCCTGATGTAAGTTTCAAATTTTTTTTTTATACCCTTTATATTTATAATGCGTTACCACTTCTGTTAAAAAAAAGTTACTTAATCATTATCGCTAATCTTGAGTGCTTTGATAAAAAATAATAATAAAACGTTCAATAATTTTGTTATTTTCAACAAAATCAGTTTCTGAATTGTTTAGGTAAGAAATTTGTTAAATTTTGTTGGTTGTTTTAAAGTGTACGGTTTGAATAATTTTTTATGGCGCGTATTAGACGGACAATTACTTGTTTCTCGATGAGCCGTCATTTTGGGGAATTGAACTATCTTTAGTGATTAATGGATTTGGACGTTGATGGATATTGTTTTCAGGGAGGAAAGCAGCTCGTCCTTAAGAAAAGATTCCGTCCCTCCGAACTTTACATTCCGGAGTCACCGTCGCCGATACCGTCGTCGCTTCCATCTCGCCGCTTCAAGCGCCTTCGACGTTGAACCCCAGTACCAGCCGGTTTACGGATCTTCGCATGAATCTTTAGAAAGTTTAGTTTCACCGCTGAAGACTCCTTATCGTCGTAGCTCGCAGGATTCGCCTGGATATTACAGGGCACCGGAGGCTTTTAGGTCGCCGGTGACACCGCCGCCTATTACCTCGCCGCTTGCTTATAAAAGTCCTCCTCCTCCGCCTTCTCTTAAAAGGAATTTTTCTCAGGATTCAGTTTTCGGTTCATCTTTTGAGCATCATTCGCCTAGGGAAACCGATCCTCCTCCTGTACCCCCAGGAGAAGAAGCAGCAGCGATAAATTTAGGACTTCTCCCCCGAAGAACCGAAAGTCGTCGATCAACCAATTCTGAATCCCCTAACCTGAAGATAATAAGGTATGTTTTATATGAAGGAGCAAGTTTCATTTGAATTTTAAATATTTTACGCATTTTTTATCGTTTCTATTTTCGTTCCTTTTTTCGCCAAAAATACAGTGAATTTTCCCTTTTAAAATTTTTTATTAGGCGTGTAATTGAATCCCGGGGACTAAAAACGTTCGGACGTTTTCAACCTATACATCAAATCCACCCCTTCCCGCGTATAATTGAAAGTTTCGGCCCCGGGTTAATCGGTCCAGTTGTCACAGAGGTGCAACCCCCTAAATAATCCACAATAAGTTTCAATTCACTTTTAAACTCCAAACGAAAAAATAAAAATAAAGCGGATAACCGTACCTAATATATTTGTAAAAAAAAGGAAGCTCACCGCTTCAAAATGAAAGCTTGTGTTATCCGTTTAAATTTAAACTTTAAAAAAGCGTTTTTTTAAAAAATCGTATTGTCCGTTTTTTAGTCCTATATAAAGTTTTTAATCTGTACCAGGAAAATGTCGCTGACGACAGCAAGATAAGTGTGAGGAGCGGATGCAGAAGTTTGATAGAATGGCCTCCGAGAGCGCACTCAACAAAGCAACGCTGGGGACAAACAACGTCAAAAAGAGACACGATAAGGTAATTCTTTTTTGTATACAAAGATCCAAACAACTATTCAAATCTACCTACTCTAAAACTTTCCTAGCCCTCCTATATTAAGTTAACTCCAAAAATTGGAAAATTAGTACATATATTACGGATTTGCAATCAAGGCTCCAAGCAAAATACCGTCTTATTTCAGCTGATTGCACATGTCATTATTAACTTCCTGAATGAAGTTATGTTTTACCCATGTCAGGTTTTTGGTTTTTCCAGACCCTAGGGTCATTCAATCTACAGTGTCCGGAACACATAGCATACGTCTGGGAGAGCGTTTAAAAAGTATTTTATGAAAAAAAGTTGAATGTAAACCCCCCTTAATTTAAATCAAAGAATTTGATGGTGTAGTTTAAAATGCGTTTGGATGTACAGGGTACCCCCAAGAACCTAACTTCGTTATTTCAAATGAGAACCCCTATTTTTTATTTCAGATTCGTAATCTAGCAAAATTTCAAGTTGATTAGTATATATGACCATTTAGACAACTTTAAAAATGTCAAATTTTAGCGTTTTCGCTAAAATCCTGTAAGAGATTTTTTTTTAAATTCCACTATTTTTAATTTCCACTTCACAAAAGCATCTTTGCATTCCGCAATTTGAAGTTGGGGCTTCGCATGATTCATCACGAGATAACGGCCTTTTTTTCAAGTTAAACCCCAATTTTTATCGTTTTGAAAGGAATTTTTCTTTCAGGACCATTTTTTGAAAGACCTACACGTCTTTTGTAGTTCTGCATCGAAAAAAATTCCATTAAAAATCGCTTATTTTCAATTCTGAAGTAAGAAATCTGGGTTTTAACTTGAAAAAAGCCGTTAGCGACATCTCGTGATGCAGAATGCGATGATGCTTAATTTGTGACAATCTTGGACGTGTTAGAATCTTCGGACAAAACGGAAATTTAAAAAATTGAGTCTCTTAGTCGATTTTAACGGATTTTAGCGCGAAAAAACGCTAAATTTGACATTTTTTAAATTGTCGAAAATGTCATAGAATTGTCAAATGAACTTGAAATTTTGCGTAGATTACTATTTGAAATCAAAAACTTCTTTAAGGAATTAAATAGGTTCTTATTTGAAATAACGAAGTTGGGGGCACCCTATTTATCCAAACGGCTTTTACATACACCATCAAATTCTTGATATAAATTACGAGGGTTATATTTACCCACTTTTTTCAAAACAACTTTTTAACGCTCAAACGAGAAAGCCTATTTTTTATTTCAGAAGAGACTAATTTTTTTAAATTCCGAAGATGCTTGAATTTTGATAGTTGGAAACTTCGACATAAGAAGTGGAATTTAAAAAAATGAGTCTCTTAGGTCAATTTTAACGGATTTAGCGCAAAAACCTAAAATTTGACATGTTTTAAAATTGTCAAAAATGGTCATATGAATAGTCAAATCAATTTGAAATTTTGCGTAGATTACGAATCTGAAATAAAAAAGGGTTCCATTTGAAATAACGAAGTTAGGTTCTGTTGGGGGCACCCTGTATATCCAAACGCATTTTAAACTACACCATCAATTCTTTGATTTAAATAAAGGGGGTTACATTTAACTTTTTTTTCATAAAACCACTTTTTAAACGCTCTCCCAGATTCTATGTGCTCCGGACACCCTGTATACCTTTTTCTGTGGTCCGGCCGAATTAAGGGTATTTCAATATCTTTTTCCTCTTCCTTCGATCGTCGCTATCTAAGCGGGAGGAATCCGAAAAAGATCTTTCATTTGTGTTATCAATCTTATTGCGCTCTCCTTTCCTTAAAAAAATTCCTTGTACATCCCTTTCCGTTCCTTGACTTAGACAACTTTTGAATTGAAAATCAAGGATTGCGTTATCGTCAGTCAAGGTAAGCCTTGACCTCAAGGAGTCCTAGAACAGAGGGCAAAAAAATCCTTCATTTTCACTTAAAACCTTTCTTAACTTGAGGAACGGAGAAGGGAGCAGACAGACTTGAAATTTCAAATAAGACAGTAGAATTCCGTTTACTCATACACCCATTGTATCAACAACAGTCAATATCTTTCAAACAAAAATAAATAGACTGAAACAAGGAGGAAAAAAGGTTCCCGAGAAAGGGAAATTCGCAAAACGAAACTGACATTAAATTTCCCCAACCGATTCTCACTTCCTTGTTTGCTTTGTACTCATGTCGGAAGAGACGAAAAAAAAATATAGCAGGTGCCCCCTCCTCTTTTTCCCTTTTTTTACATGAATAATTTATCACCTCCCTGTATTATTTCCTCTTTTTTTTTCTTTTTTTTCTCGTGACTTTGATGCTTTGTAACATTAATCACAAATAACAGGCGACAAGGTGGAGCGTTTTTTTAAGTGCGGTTTTTTGTCACTCATGTTGTCAAGTGCGACAGTTAAAATTAACAAGAGGGAGACTTCCGTTTCTTACTTTTAAAACTCACTCAAAAA
Organism: Orius insidiosus; assembly: GCA_014119065.1. Taxonomy (NCBI): domain Eukaryota; kingdom Metazoa; phylum Arthropoda; class Insecta; order Hemiptera; family Anthocoridae; genus Orius; species Orius insidiosus. Next base: position 37,675 of record JACGAQ010002481.1, read on the forward strand.
GAAGTGAGGAAAACTTTAGATAAAAACGAGAAATAGGCGATATCAGGCTCTAAATTCGCTACAGCCGCTACCGATCTTCGCCAAACCAAAAACTTTTAAATTATAATTTTTGACTTTCTAAGCACCAAATAGCAGTCTCAAACCGGAATAACAGTGTGACAACCGAAATAACTGCCTTATGACGGTCTAACAATCGAAAAAACTGTGGGACAACCGAAATAACTGTCTTCCGACTTTCGAAACACCGAAATAGCCTTTTGAAAACCAAAATCTGTCAAAATCGGTCTGACAACCGGAAAAAAACTGTCGGACAACCGGAATAACCGTCTTTCGACTGCCTAACAACCGACATAATGGTCTTCCGACTGCCGAACAATTTTTAAAAAACTGTCGGAAAACTGAAATTATGGTCTTCGACTGTCTATAAGCCGAAATACGGTTAACAACCGAAACAACTGTCTTCCGATAATCAGACAACGAAATAACGGTTTTGACGACGAAATAACTGTCTTCTGACTGCCTAACCACCCAAAATAACTGTCGGACTACTGAAATAACTGTCTTCCGAGTGTTCAAAAATCTAAATAGCAGTATGTCAACTGTCTTCAAACTTTCTAAGCACAAAATAGTCGTCTGAAAACCAAAATAACGGTCTGACAACCGGAAAAAACTGTCGGAAACCGAGATTACGGTCTTCGACTGTCTATAAGCCGAAATACGGTCTTACAACCGAAACAACTGTCTTCCGATTAACAGACCACCGAAATAACTGTCTTTCAATGATTTCAAAGAAGTTCTATAGACACAGCAAAAAATAGCTACAACAAAGCTAGAAATGAATTTTTTTTTCCTGAATATTAGAACGAAAGAACTCTCTTTAGCCGTCTACCCAGACACTTAAAAAGGAGTACATAATGTTGGTAGGAACATAAATTTTTTTTTATAAGAAAAAAAAATGTAAAACGTTTATTTTACGAGTTTCCCGCCCTATTTGAGCTTGTATGTACTATTTTTTTTCTCGATCCGTTCCTCCCTAATGGGAGAAGAGATCCAAGAGTACTTTGATGAAGTGGAAAAGGGGGATGATGGTCAGGGTTTGAAATAGATGGTTGCCGTGCCGACACCTGCAGGCGAGCTTTCCCCCTTTCGCATTCACCCCTTTTCCTCCCCGAAACCCCCTTTTTCGTAAAACGCCTATCGAAATTAGACTTCAGCCCTTTGTCAGTACACCCAATCGCCCATCAAACGTCTCCTATCAATTTACCAAAAGGGCCCTACTGGACCTCAAACGGAAAGTTTTCATTATAAAAATTTCTCATGTCTTCATCGTTATTAATCATTAGTAATAACTTATAAAGTTAATAATGTCTAGTTATTAATTTCTATTTTACTAGTATTTTAAATTATAAAAAAGGTCGTGAATTTTCGAACTTTAAGTAAATGTTTGGGCTGGAGCGGAAACTATCTCAGAGAAAGAGAAAGAACTTATTATTTTTTTTTTTTTTTTTTTTCGACGGCGAATCAACTCTATTTGTTAGATTTTGGTTTTGGTATACAGGGTGGCGCAGAGAGGTTGCTAACTTCGTTATTTTAAAAGAGAATATTTTTTATTTCACATTCGTAATCTACGTAAAATTTCAGGCAACATTAAAAAATTCATTCATTAAAAATCGTCAAAAAACAAAAGGGGTCAACATTTAACTTTTTTTGTAGGACGAAAATTATAGAAGTTATACGGGGTGGTCCATCTGGGACAAAAATAACAAAAAAAAAAGTGCTCCAATCGAAAAAATGGTCTAAGTAAAAGTGGCTTAAAATTGAATAATCAATTAAAAGCACAAAAACATAGGCTTCTCACTTAAAATAACAAAGTTTTCACCTCTCTGCGCCACCCTGTATGCCAAGCCCAAAATCTACCAAATGGAGCCGATTCCCCGTGGAAAAATAAGGGCGGTTACATTTAACTTTTTTTTTTAGGACTAAAGGCTTTGCCGTAAAGTTGCTGGTCCACTCTAGTTGGGACACCCAGCTATAACTCAATAAGGCATATTACTAACTAACATGGGAAAAAAGTATTTTAAAAACTTAATTATATTTTAAGCGAAAGTTTTTAAGTTTTTTCGAAAACTAATTATTTAACCTACAGCTTATAAATCACTGGTTATCAACGGGGTGCCTCACCCTGGAGGCTCTGGGAGGCGGCTGCGGGCGGTAAAAGAAACCTAAAATGGAGGTATCACAACAACTTCTTTAACGAAGTTAATTAGAACACTTGCACCACCATCGCGATGACCAAAAATGAAATTTTAAAAAAATCAAGTGAATTTTTTGGGTTTTTTTATTTATGGATTTGAAAATAACAGATATGAAAAAAAAAAATTTTATTTTAAAGATTTGAAAATAATTTTTAACATGTAAGTTTTCATCAAAAAGTTAGTCAAACTTTTATTTTTTATCATATAATTTGGCAGATAGCTAAGAAGAATTGAGATTTGGAACAGATGGATGCAACAAAATTGATTCTCTCGTAAAATCATAATAATTGGCACCGGGAATAGTCATTTGCTTTACTTCCAAACATTTTAGGAATTGAAATTTTCCCAGGAAGAATTAGACGATTTTAATGCATGTTCCTAAGAAAATAAATCTGCCGTAGGTTCTGTATTTTTAATTAAGTATTTTTACAATACTCTTAAACTTAAAACCAATACCTAGGTATTAAATTAAAATTTATTTTTAATATTCCAAGAATTCAACCATCCAGATTGAATATTTTAGTTGTGGTGGCACTGGCGTTTTACAGCCCTCGTCACAAATACCGAGGAAAAATTTTTAAAATACATTTATTTTGAATTTTTTATGAGATAAGATG
>JACGAQ010002482.1:0-40540 GCA_014119065.1 Orius insidiosus
ACAAAGACAAATAAGCTAAGCGGTCGTATATTACACGCGAGGGATTACAGCCCTTGGAAAACAGAAAGTACCAGAAAATTATGTAAATTCTTTTTTTTTTTTTCTTCGAATGCAACAATTTTACCAGGACTTAATTTAAAAAACACGAGATACTGTTTCTAAAATACCGGTTTCATTCGTCAAGCCAAGACGAATAATCATTATGCAACGACTACAAGATTATTTTTAGAAGTTATAATAAGAGATTCTTTTTTGACATTCTTTCAAGTTTTTATAAGAAAAAAGGTTATTTACCTCTGGCTGAGAGTTTTTTAGTATTGATTTATTTTCGCAGCAAATTCGTAGCCAGTGCACTTTTGCACGCAGCGTCGTACTACGGAGAAAGCGCCCCTGAAAAAAAAAAAGGTGTTATTATTGATTTAAAGTGTGTTAAAGCAGCAGAATATATATAAGATGTTAATTAAGACCATTTGTAAGGTCAACATCCGTCACGAAGTCCAGATTTTTTCGAAAGGATTTTTTTTTTATAAAGTTTTTGTCGGGCGGAAAAAAAAGTGTGGCGGATTGATTGATTGCAAACAGTTCTATTGTTTTCGTTGGGAATAATATCGGTTTTGGAACAAACCTCGGCAATAAGAGGACGAGAGAAAACAGAATTTATTGCTCGCGCTTTTCAATCCGCACTTTGATTTAGATCAAAATGTTTGGCCGGTGTAAACGCCCGTTAAAAACGGTAATCAACGTTTAAATTGCTAACTAATTTTCTTCACTTTGCTTCTTGAATAAAAAAAGAGAAATGGGTTCATAAGATTTTTTTCTCTCCGTAATTAAAACGAGATTTCATGGCTAAAACAGCTAAAAATCCCAAAAATAGTAAGTAATTTTCTTTTCACTTTCTTCCCTGGTAAAAACAGCAAATATGACAAAAAAATGGTGTAAAACGGTTTTTTTGGCCAAAATCTCAAGATGACGCTATGAAAGGGTGGGGGAAATGGGATTTTCTAGTCCTTAAATGTCAATAACTTTAAAAAATTCGGTTCAAAGGGTTTTCACGCTCGGAAAAACCGCGAAAAAGACAAAAAAATCTGGTGTAAAAGGTGTTTTTTTTGGCCAAAATCTCAGATTACCGCAAAAAGTAGGGGAAAAAAGGATGTCCTAGTTTATAATGTCATAACTTCTTCCAAAAATTTGGTAATGGGTTTTTGCGGTCCGAAAAACCCCCAAAATTTACTATAAATTTGGTATATAAAAGGTTTTTTTTGGGCCAAAATCTCAAAAATAGGGTAAAAAAGGGAATTTTTAGTTTTTAAATGTCAATAACTTCCAAATCTTTGGTTTTAAAGGTTTTCACGGTCTGTAAAACCGCAAAAATGGCAAAAATTTGCTGTAAATTTTTTTTTTTTTTTTTTTTTTTTTTTTTTTTTTTTTTTTTTTTTTTTTTTTTTTTTTGCCAAAATCTCAGAAAACCGCGAAAAATAGGGGGGGGGGAGGGATATTCGGTTTAATGGGTTTTTGCGGTCCGAAAAACCCCCAAAATTTACTAAATTTGGTATATGTAAAAGGTTTTTTTTTTTTTTGGCCGAAATCTCAGGAAAACGCGAAAAATAGGGTAAAAAAAGGGAATTTTTAGTCTGTAAATGTCAATAACTTCCAAATCTTTGGTTTCAAAGGTTTTCACGGTCTGTAAAACCGCAAAAATGGCAAAAAATCTGGTGTAAAAGTTTTTTTTTTTCCAAAATCTCAGAAAACCTCGAAAAATAGGGGGGGGGGGGTATTCAGTTTAATGGGATTTTTGTGGTCCGAAATACTCCCAAAATTTACTAAAAATTTGTTATATGTAAAAGGTTTTTTTTTTTGGGCCGAAATCTCAGGAAAACGCGAAAAATGGGGTAAAAAAAGGGAATTTTTAGTCTGTAAATGTCAATAACTTCCAAATCTTTGGTTTCAAAGGTTTTCACGGTCTGTGAAACCGCAAAAATGGCAAAAATTTGGTGTAAAAGTTTTTTTTTTTTTGCCAAAATTTCACAAAAACGCGAAAATAGGGGGGGGGATATTTGTGTATATAAATGTCAATAACTCCCGAAAATTCGGTTTAATGAGTTTTTTCGCGGTCCGAAAACCCCCCAAAATTTACTAAAAATTTAGTATATATAAGTTTTTTTTTTTTTGCCAAAATTTCAGGATAACGGGAAAAATAAGGGGAACAAAGGGATTTTATAGTTTCTAAATGTCAATAACTTCTAAAAATTCGGTTTAATGGGGTTTTGCGGTCCGAAAAAACCCCCAAAATTTACAAAATATTGGTATACGTAAAAGGTTTTTTTTTTTTTTGCCAAATCTCAGGAAAACCCCAAAAAAGGATTTTCTAATCTAAAAATGACAAACCCTATGATCTAAACCTCTAATTTTAGCCATTTTCGTAACATCAATAAATCAACAGAGGCTTATTAAGTTTTTTTTTTTTCATTATTCATACGAAAATTCCAGGCAAATCAAGTCACATTAAAATATTCATGAAAGTAAAAAAAAGCGGAAATTTTTGATAAGGAAGAAAGGCAAATAAATTACTGTAACACAAAAAAAGCGATGACGTCATTGATTGACGAACATGTTTTTTTTACCGGGCAATTTACGAAGTTGTTTTGATCAATTGTTTTTTCTGACGTGTTTTTATGTCTGAATTTTTGAGAATCTCATAATTTGAAGTTGATTTTCTTCCCCTTTCTAAATAAATCAGTGATTTTTATTTCGTTAAAGGAATCTATCCGGAGAAGGGAAGTTAATATTGATCGAATTTGAAACAAAGTTTTTACTTCCTTAACGTTCAAGTCACGTTTCTATTCACACAATTACTGTCACTACCAAGGAAAAGCCACTCTTATCAAAGGAACTTGGAAAATAAGTGATCCTTTATTTTTATTTTTTACACATACAAATTAACAAAGTTTTATATCGATCTAAATAGATAATTGAAGATGAAAACGTCCCAACTTTAAAAAAAAAAAAAGGTGGAGGGATGGGATATTGAAGTCCATAAATGGTAATAACTTACAAAAATTCGGTTTTAAGGGTTTTCTCGGTCTGTAAAAACGCAAAAATGACAAAAAATTTGGTGGAAAAGGTTTTTTTGGCCAAAATCTCAGGAAGACGCGCTAAAAAAGGGTGAGGAGGAATAAGATTTTCAAGGCTATACATCTTAATTGCTTCCAAAAATTCGGTTTTAAAGGTTTTCACGGTCTGTAAACCGCAAAAATGACAAAAAATCAAGTGTAAAGTGTTATTTTTAAAGGCAAAATTTCAGGATAACGCTAAAAATGGGTGGGGAATGAGATTTTCTAGTCTATAATGTCAATAACTTCCAAATATTCGTTTTTAAGGGTTTTCACTGTCTAAAAAACCGCAAAATTGAAAAAAAAAAAAATCTGGCGAAAAAGGTTTTTTTTTTTTGGCCAAAATCTCAGGATAACGACAATTTACAAAGTTTTATATCGATCGAGATAATTGAAGACGAAAAGGTCCCAATTTTTTTTCTCGTTACCATTTTGTGCAATATTTTTTTTAGAAATGTGGATTTTAGAAGTTGAAAAATATGAGAAAAAAATTGGTTTTTCTGACTGCAGAAGACGGTACTGGGAGTGACCTTTTACATAAATCTGACCTGAAGTATTCAATCAACTTCCAGCCGGTGATGGAGGCGACTAAATAATAGAAGAACCTTCCGCTTTCCATGCAATAATGGATTAATCATTCAAAATTTTACTCGGAGGTTCCTTTCAATATAAGCCAAGTCGAAAAGGGTCCATGACGTTTATTTCCGACGTTATCACGGCGTTTAGTTTAGACAGTTTCACAAGACAGTCGAGTCATGAGGGATGACAATATTCAGGGAGAAAACCCAAATCTTTACCCACGAAAAAAAAGGTGAATAACCTGGTTTTTTCTAAAATGGGGGTGGTCGCTCGGCCTTGAGATAGAAGAAAAAAAATCGACCAATATCAGAAACCTTCAATTTAATCGATTTTATATTTTGATGTACTGAATACAAGAAAATGGAACTCGCCCAAAATCGAACAAAAGCTAACAGCTCAACTTCACCTCTGAATTCAAAAATTAAATTTTGATCAAGCTAGAAAGAAGTGATGTCTTCGCCCAGCCAGGCCAATCGAAACAGAGGTGAACAGCCCGATTTTCTCCCTACTATCAACTTTTTTTTTTTTTTTTTTTTTTTTAACCAAAATTCAACCATTTTTGGTCTACTGACGAAAACATTATTTTAGTATCGAGTTAGAAAAAATAAAGTTCTTCGCCCAGTCAGGCCACATGGAGTGGGCGAGAACACCCGAAATTCTCCCTACTATTAACTTCCTTAAAGAAGTTACTGTTTTACCCTCCAAGTAGGTTTTTGGAAGAGTCTTCTAGAAACTTCCCCTCCTTTATACTTCCTCCTCCTTAAACTTCCCCTCATTTATACTTCCCTTTCCTTAAACTTCCCCTCCTTTATACTCTCCCCCCTTAAATTTCTCCTCCTTTATACTTCCCCCTCGTTAAATTTCTCCTCCTTTGTACTTCTCCCTCCTTTATACTTCCCTTACATAATAGAACAAAATGATGAAGCTAAACAGCTCAACTTCACCCCTGAATCAAAAATTAAATTTTGATTATTAAGCTAGAAAGAAGAGATGTCTTCGCCCAGCCAGGCCAATCGAAACAGGGGTGAACAGCCCGATTTTCTCCCTACTATCAACATTTTTTTTAAAAACCAAATTCAACCATTTTGGTCTACTGACGAAAACATTATTTTAGTATCGAGGTAGAAAAAATGAAGTTCTTCGCCGAGTCAGGCCACATGGAGTGGGCGAGAACACCCGAAATTTCTCCCTACTATTAACTTCCTTAAAGAAGTTACTGTTTTACCCTCCAAGTAGGTTTTTGGAAGAGTCTTCCAGAAACTTCCCCTCCTTTATACTTCCCCTTCCTTAAACTTCCCCCCGTTATACTCTCCCCCTTAAATTTCTCATCCTTTATACTTCCCCCTCGTTAAATTTCTCCTCCTTTGTACTTCTCCCTCCTTTATACTTCCATTACTTTATACTTCCTTAAAACAAAATGATGAAGCTAAACAGCCCAGCATCACCCCTGAATTCAAAAATTAAATTTTGATTATCAAGCTAGAAAGAAGTGATATCGTCGCCCAGCCAGGCCAATCGAAACAGGGGTGAACAGTCCGATTTTCTCCCTACTATCAACTTAAAACCAAAATTCAATCATTTTTGGTCTACTGACGAAAACATTATTTTTGTATCGAGGTAGAAAAATAAAGTTCTTCGCCGAGTCAAGCCACATGGAGTGGGCGAGAACACCCGAAATTTCTCCCTACTTTTAACTTCCTTAAAAAAGTTACTGTTTTACCCTCCAAGTCTGGAAGTTTGGAAGAGTCTTCAAGAAACTTCCCCTCCTTTATACTTCTTCCTTAAACTCCCCCCCTTTATACTCTGCCCCCTTAAATTTCTCCTCCTTTATACTTCCCCCTCGTTAAATTTCTCCTCCTTTGTACTTCTCCCTCCTTTATACTTCCCTTACTTTATACTTCCCTTACAAAATAAAACAAAATGATGAAGCTAAACAGCTCAACTTCACCCCTGAATTCAAAAATTAAATTTTGATTATCAAGCTAGGAAGAAGTGATGTCTTCGCCCAGCCAGGCCAATCGAAACAGGGGTGAACAGCCCGATTTTCTCCCTACTATCAACATTTTTTTTAACTTCCTTAAAGAAGTTATTGTGATACCCTCCACGTCGGGTTTTTGGGGAGGGTTTTAAACCAAAATTCAATCATTTTTGGTCTACTGACAAAAACATTCGAGGTAGAAAAAATAAAGTTCTTCGCCCAGTCAGGCCACATGGAGTGGGCGAGAACACCCGAAATTTCTCCCTACTATTAACTTTCTTAAATAAGTTACTGTTTTACCCTCCAAGTCAGGTTTTTGGAACTTCCCCTCCTTTATACTTCCCCCTCCTTAAACTTCCCCTCCTTTATACTCTCCCCCATTAAATTTCTCCTCATTTATACTTCCCTTCCTTAAACGTCACCTCCATTATACTCTCCCCCTTGAATTTCTCCTCCTTTATACTTCTCCTCCTCTATAACTTCTCCCTTTTATACTTCCCTTACTTTATACACCCCCCACCTCAAACTTCTCCATCTGTATACTTCCCCGTCCTTAAACTTCCCCTCCGTTATACTCCCTTTTCATAAACTTCTCGTCTTGTATCCTTCCCCTCCTTAAACTATCCCTCCTTTATGCTCCATTTTTCTTAACTTCCTCTCCTTTATTCTTCTACCCTCCTTAAATATCTCCTCTTTTATACTTCCCCCTCCTTAAATTTCTCCTCCTTTATACTTCTCCCTCCTCTATAACTTCCCCCTCTTCTATACTTCCCTTACTTTATACACCCCCACCTCAAACTTCTCCACCTGTACTTCCCCGTCCTTAAACTTTAAGAAATTTAAGGGGGAGAGTATAAAGGAGGGGAAGTTTAAGGAGGGGGAAGTATAAAGGGGGGAAGTTTCTGGAAAACTCTTCCAAAAACCTGACTTGGAGGGTAAAACAGTAAATTATTGAAGAAAGTTAATAGTAGAGAAATTTCGGGTGTTCTCGCCCACTCCATGTGGCCTGACTGGGCGAAGAGCTTTATTTTTTCTCCCCTTTTCATAAACTTCTCGTCTTGTATACTTCCACCTCCGTAAACTATCCCTCCTTTATACTCCATTTTTCTTAAACTTCCCCTTCTTTATTCTTCTCCCTCCTTAAATCTCTCCTCCTTTATACTTCCCCCTCGTTTATACTCTCCCTCCTTAAATTTCTCCTCCTTTATACTTCCCCCTCTTTCATACTCCCCCCCTTAAACTTCTCCTCCTTTATACTTCCCCCTCCTATAATGTTCCTTCTCTCTAAGCAAGTTTTCGTTGGGAGCTCTTCAAACTAGTACTTTTCTTAGCAGGGCCGTTGGGAATATTGGACAATTGAGGCTCTCCGGGTACGAAGGGCGAACTCAACATCGGACAAATTTTTTTTTTTCATTTTCAGATTCTAGACCTCTTGGTGAATACACACATATATTTTTATGTTGAGTTCGCCCTTTTTTCCCCTTTAAATAGTAAAAACCGATATGCGACAAAGCTCTAACTGCGATATCCGAGCGGGTACGAAGGGCGAACTCCACATCCTAGTCCACAACCCCCACTCCTTTTCCCATTCCAGGGCATGACTTTTCTGTTGAGTTCGCCCGTAACATAAAACTTTAAAACGCGAATATCTCGAAACTACGTTCTGTTGAGTTCGCCCTTCGTACCCGGAGCGCCTCAATTTTTTAAAGAGGAAATTGTTCCTTTCCAGCGGCGCCTATAAAGTGAAATGTATCAAATATTTAGGGAGGTGGAAAATGTAAAGAATTTCGGAGGGACGATCCTTTAATTTTGTTGAGCAATTTTCCAAATGATGGAATTCACGTCTTAAGATTTAGACGGGGCTAATTCAATAATGGTGCGCCCGGTAAACGATCTCATCTATCAAGAGTATACTTAAAGTGGTTTTCGGTGGCTGGGGGGTTTAAGGCGGGGAGGGGTGTATGAGACATCATTCCTGAGATGGGGTTGACCCACATCCCGGTGTTGAAGGGGTTGTAAAGAGTAGAAGACCCCCCCCCCCCCACCCGACACCGTTCCTATGGTTACAGGTAGCGTCAGTGGTCGATACCAAGCCGTTCCAGCTTTTCCTACTTCCTCCTCAAACTAGGGCTAACCCGTCAAATCGTTCATTACCCTTATTTTCGAGCGCCTCTTTCCACAAAAACCCCATTCCCTCTTTTCTTCCAAACACCTACTTTTTCCCCGAGGCTTTTTCCAACCCTCCCCATGAAACTTTTGTCACCATTATCTTCTTTTATCTCATTACACACCACTGCCATTTAATTCTTTTCGCAAAAACTTTCTGTCAAACTTCGAACGTTATGTTTCCCAATTTAGAAGAAACTAAATTCAACCCCTTCAATTTTAATCAATCACAGTAAAAGGATAAAAATAACGTTTATTTCAGTCTGCTAGATCAAAAAGAAATTTTTAAGCCGTTTAAGAGGCTTTAAAAAAGACTCATTCATTTATTTCAGTTTATAAAAAATGTTCTCAATTTTTGATTTTCTCGATTGAAGTTATTTTAATACCCTCCACATAAAATGGGGAAAACGCGATCAGCTGGGCTTTCGACGCCCGTTTAGTGAGGCCTGGCTCGGCGAAGTCTAAATTTTTTTTTTCTTCCTTGATGCTGTCATTTCTGATTTTGATTTTAAGACTAAATATGAATACTGTGAAGTTTTTTAATTAACTTTTTAACTTCCTTAAAGAAGTTCTTGTGATACCCTCCACGTCGGGTTTTTGGGGAAAAGTCTTCCAAACACAGGAGGGTCAAATCGAATATTGATCTTTACCCGATCTCAGCTTCGTCTGTGGTGCCGGCCGTCCGTCCGTCCATAGCATTTTTTTCCGGAACACAATACGGCCACAGTTTTCAACCGATTTTCACCAAATTTCCTTTAGTCGGCGAACAAGATTGTGACGAGGGCGATTTTTGAATTTCCAAAAAAATGGCAGTCTGTTTGAAATTTTGAAAAATTCGCTGCGGCCGTTGGTCTGATTTTCACCAAATTTTCATTGATTACTCCTTACATTTTTTAGGAATTTCGGTGCAATAAAAATTATAATTTTCTAACATTCATTATCATTTTTTAGTAGGGAGAAATTTTATACTTCCACGCTTTAATAGAGAGACCTTTCTGGGGCAAAAATCCCATTTTTCTACCTTGATACTTTAAAAATTTTTCGAAAAAAAAAAAAAAAATAGATTTTTGAAGAAAAGAATCTACCTAAAAAAAAAACACTTAAGTTGGAATACCCTGTATAAGGCGTAAATATTTACGTGAAACATTTTTTAAAATTGCGGCAAATTTTTGTAAATCTGGAAACTCACAAAAAAGTATAGAGAGGTTAATACAATAACTTCTTATTTAGAAATTAGAGATACGGGGTCTAAAAGACCCTTTTTCGCAGAACAAAAAAATACAGGGTCAGAAGACCTTAAAAAAATACTGGGTCTCTCCTCAAATATTATTGGGGTCTAGAAGACCATGTCCCTAAACCGTGCTTGGAGGTTAATACAATAACTTCTTTTGAGAAAGTTGAGGAACGGGGTCTAGAAGACCCTTGCCAGAAGAAAAAAACAGGGTCTGAAAGACCTTAAAAAATACAGGGTCTCTCCCCAAATATTAATGGGGTCTAGAAGACCCTTCTTAGGGAACCGTTCTTGGAGGTTAATACTCTTCATTTATAAAAGACGGAGTTGTCTCCCAAAAAAAGGCTCTAGGCCTCAAAAATTGAGGAAAATGCAATAACTTCTTTTTGAGAAAGTTGAGGAACGGGGTCTAGAAGACCCTTGCCAGAAGAAAAAAATACGGGGTCTGAAAGACCTCGCAAAAATGAAGAGTCTCTCCTCAAATATTATTGGGGTCTAGAAGACCCTGTCCCTAAAACCGTTCTTGGAGGTTATTACAATACTCTTCATTTTAAAAGGACGGAGTTCTCTCCCAAATAGGTTCTAGGAGCCCCTCCTCCAAAAAAAGCAAAAAAAGAAAAACACGAGGCCTAAAAGACACCCAAAAATTGAGGATAATACAATAACTTCTTTTTGAGAAAGATGAAAAAGCGAAGGTTTTGACAGGTATAAAATAATGTTAGTAAGTGGGAGAATTCAGGGTCTGGCGATGACTTCGGAGGATAACCATCCGGACGATTATGACGCAAGTTCAACGATCTTCCCTTCATATTGTTTACGAGCTGTCTGGGCCAACTCGCCCACACAAATACCCATTTTCTTCATTCAATATACCAAAACCTCCCTCAAAATTTATAACTTAATCTAAAAATTTTATTGTTACATTTTATGGGACTGCAAATTGCTGTTTAAATGAATACTTAAGCTTTTTTTACTGAAGATAAATTATATCTTTTATAGGAACAATTAAATTAAGATTATCTCATAGGTTAAAAGTTCAACTAATTGCTTTTCAGAGAATAATAAAAATGTTGGCAACATTGTTTTTGTTATTAATTTTTGTTGATGGGCGGTTCAACGGTTTTTTTGTGTGTCGAAAAGGGCCTCTGAAGGTAATCAAAGGTCTGGAAAGGGCGAGATTAACTTTAGGATTACTTAGTTCGAATCCTATTGGACTAAGTAATCCACTGGGGCAGTCTCAGATTGGGATTTACTGCTATGAGCCTTCAGGACAAAGAGTTAATCCCGTTCAAAAAACAAAAGAAGTAAAAAAAAGGGAGAAAACTCCACCGCAAAATTTCTATTCTCTTTTTCAACAGTAAAACTGAGCCTCCTTTTGTTTCATTCCGTATGAAAATGAAAGTAATTTCTGGTATAAATTTTACTTCAAAGTTTTTAGACATGAAATATTCTGGGTAACATTTTCATGAAAAATCCCTTAGGAAGCCTTTTAAATGCGGCATTTTGGGAACGATACCATCAAATTGCCCATCACGGACGTTGAGAACATTTAGCGTTAAAAAAAAAAAATTGAATCTAGTAAAAAGAGGTTTATGAGACGGAAAATCGAGGAAAACGCCCCAAATTTTAGTAAAAATCGGATTTTCGGTTCCAAAAAGTATGAATCCAGCAAAAAAGTAGTTTTTTGGACGAAAAACGGTAAATACCCAAAATTCTAGTAAAAATTAGATTTTCGCTTGAAAAAAAAAAAAAAAAAAAAATTTTTTTGTAAAAAGGGTTTCTTGGGCGGAAAATCTAAGAAAAAGCCTAAAAATCAAGTAAAAATTGAAATTTCTAGTAAATTATATTAAAATTCTAGTAAATATAAAGTTCTAGTTTGAAGAGCTTCTAACAAAAACTTCCTTAAAAGAAGTAAAAATATAGGAGAGGGAAGTATTAAAGAGGGGAAGTATAACGGAGGGGGGAGTTATAAGGGAGGGAAGTATAACCGGGGGGGGGGGTATAAGGGAGGGGAAGTATAACGGAGGGGAGTTATAAGGGAGGAGAATATAACGGGGGGGGGAGGTAGGTGAAGTATAAAGGAGGGGGAACTAAAACGAGAGGAAGTACAGGTATAACGGAGGAGGAATTTTTTTTTTTCACAAAAATTTTGTAAGTTTTTGTTTTCGGAAAATTTTTTAAGTGGACCAGCAACTTTGCGGCAAAGCATTTAGTTCGAAAAAAAAATTTAAATGTAAATCCCCTTATTTTTGGAAGGGGAAACGACTCCATATAGATACTCCATGTAGATTTTGGTATACAGGGTGTCTCAGAGCGACAGCAACATCGTTTATATGAGAACCCTATGTTTTATTGCTTTTAATCAATTCCACGCTCAATTTTAAGCATTTTTGGCAGTAGGGAAAAATTTGGGCTGTTTACCCCTGTTTCGTGCTGCCAGGCTGGGCGAATAGTTTCATTTTTTCTACCTCGGTAATTTTTCTAAGATAAAATTTTATGAAAACTGAAAAATTCTTCTTTCAATAGTTTTTACCCCGGGCAGAGAAGCCATTGAGGTTATGATTTCGCTTACATCGCCATATAAAAATCGATAAAAAAAATTGAAGAACAGAAAAAAAAACAATTTCTTTTGTTTTTACGACAAGGGTAAAATTTTAAAAAAAGGTTTCATAAATTACAAAAGGGCCCCCCCCTCCGCCATAAAAAATTTATCAGGTCATGCACCAGCACTGTTGAGTTTGTTTGCTCTGACCGCGGAGTACAAATCTACAGGTTGTAAAACGTAAACGAGAATAACTCAATTTCCAGCATTGAATTTAAAAAATAAACAAAAATAGCAACTAAAAAAAAGGATAATATTTTAAAATGCTATTTACCCATTTCAAAAGAGTTTTTTTTTTGAAAACCAACTCATCTAAGCCCTGCTCGTTAATAAATCTAACTCGAATAACCTTTTAAAGCTTGAGAAGGCAACAGAGCCAACTGCCTATAACCATCTTCAACGATTCTACTCCTAAAAATGAAAAAATGTCAATTTTTATTGTTTTTATAGGTTGAGTACCTGTGTATGGTTAAAGTTGAAGATGCAGCAGCGCAAGCTGATTCTGTCAAGCCTAAAACTGTTTTTTTCGTTCATGACATATTTTCGGAAAAGTTGGACACGTTCTGTATGAGGTATGACGTGAGGCATTTTCGCCAGAAGAAGCTTTAAAAAAAAACAATTTTAAACAGAAAGATTCAAAAAAATGTATAAACCTGTGGTTTTCTTCCCTTTATCTAAATCATTCATAAAACTGCTTATTCGGATTTCTTTGACGAGCCAATGATTCTGAGGACAATAAGATCTACGACTGTCCCTTCTGTACAGCACCATAAGTAAAGTATGTAAAGCTTGAAAAATTTGTTCCATTAGCCCCTTTCATATCTGAAAAAGAAAAGTTTATAAAGAATCACAATATTTAAGGGGTGTTTTTCATGACTTTTTGACAAAGAAACTAAATTTTTACTTGAATTTCAGAAGTTTCTCACGGTTTTGTGATGAAGAAACCCCATTGCTTGACTATTTTAAACGTTTTTAACTTCCATAAAGAAGTTACTGTGATACCCTCGACGTTGGGTTTTTGGGGAAGGGTCTTCCAGACCCCGGAGGGTCAAATCGAATATTGATCTTTACCGATCTCAACTTTGTCTGTGGTGCCGGCCAGACGTCCGTAGCATTTTTCCGGAACACTTTACGGCCACAGTTTTTAACCGATTTTCACAAAAATTTTCACAAAATCTTCCTTAGTCGGAGAACAAGAATGTAATGAGGGCGATTTTTGAATTTCGAAAAAATGGCGGAGATATTATGTCTGTTTGAAATTTTAAAAAATTCGCTACGGCCGAACCGTTGGTCCGATTTTCACCAAATTTTTACCAATTACTCCTTATATTTTTTAAGAATTTTTGGTGTAAAAAAATTGCCACTTTTTAATTATTATTATTTTTAGTAGGGAGAAATTTCATACTTCTACCTATTACAAGAGGCACATCCTTAGGCTAAAGAGCCCATTATTTCTACCTTGACACTTAAAAAATTTTCAAAAAAAGAACTTAAAAAAATAAAAAAAAAAAACCCGGAAAATTTTTTGCAAAAAAACTCAAAAAATTTTTCGAAACAAAAAAAACTTTCCCCTCCCTTATACTTCCCCTCCTTTATACTTTCTCTCCGTTCCTTATACTTCCCCCTCCGTTGTACATCCCCTCCGTTATACTTCCCCCTCCTATAGATACTTCTCTTTAAGGAAGTTTTCGTTGGAAGCTCTTCAAACCAGTACTTCCTGAGTACTGTAAGTATTAAAAAAAGTTATTCTCACCAAATAAGCTGTTTAAAATCCCCTTATACAGGAATGTATTAAGAAAACTGGACATAGCGACAAAATCTGACAGTTTAAAAGGTTCTTGTTGTTCGTACATCTCGACATCGTCTAAAATTCTAAAGTAAGGAAATAAATTATTTAAAAAAAGACATAAAAATCAAAACTTACGTCACATAATGAGTCATACATTCACAAAAAAGTATCAAAGTATTGAATTCGGGTGAGCAGCCTTTCGTATTATCTGCCAACGAGTCTAAAAATGATTTTACACCACAGTTTGGACCTAATGATTCTAAAAACTTCCACAGCCGGTACAAAATCAAGTCTTTATTGCACAAACCTACGGAAAGAAGAAATAACAAATAAAAAAGAAAAGAAAAAATTACCGGTCAATATGTCTAATCTAAGTTGCGACAAGTATTTAAAGCTGTATAATAAAGAGTACAAACGTTTGCAACTTTCGTCAGAGGGCATTCAGGAGTACCTAATTTATAACGTGGCATTTTGGCACTGTTTACACGATTTATTCTGGCATCGATGGCTCTTCTAAAAAACCAAAAATTAAGACTTATTTTACTTAATTCATTTTTTTATGATTCGAGCTTTGACGGAGGTGCAGGTTGTGCAGAAGGTAAAGCGACTTGGTCAAGCAACGTCCCCAAAAGCGCCTGAAGTCAGTTTGACACCATAATAATAAGTTGTGTTTTCACGTAAATTAAACTTTCTTGAAGTCCAGAATCCATCCTTTGTGAGAACCAACCAAGAACAGGATGCCAATGCGTCAAATTCGACTGTTTGCTCACCACATATGCTTGGCAGCTACTCAACAAATTGGTAACAACGCTCTAAAAATAAAATTTAAAATTTAATTTTTGTTTTTAAGGCCTTAGCATGATAAGAGGGACATTTTGGCCCTTACTCCAAGTTGGACAAAAAAATCCAGCAGCTGCCTCTTTAAGTGAATAAGAACTGACATAAATTTCAGATTAAAAAACCGAACGGTTTTTGAGAAAAACGGGTTTATCCTTTTTCAGGAAAACCTCAATATCTCAAGAACTACTGATCCACAGAGCTCATTTTTTAAAATATTATTTAGCGTCTAAAGACATTTTCTATTTATCTAAAGGCATTTTTTGAGAATTTTTCGAAAATTTTCCCTAACTTTTAACTGTAAAAAATTAATTTTCATCACTTTGAGAGGTAAGAAAAAATGATTCCCATAGAGGTGGCGACACCTAATAAATAAAAATTGTAGGAAATTTAATTCTCTATAAATTTGTACTTAATTATTTTTTCTAGGATGCACCATTTTCGGAAAATAATTTTTTAAAATAAATTTATCTTAAAAACAGTGCGTCCTAGAGAAAAAATGAATAGAATAAAAATTAAAGAGAATTAAATTTCCAACAGATTTTATTTAGTGCATTTTTTCAATATCTGTAACGGTTTACGATTTACAAGCCTTTAAAAATTAACCTTCTTAATGGTTATACTTCAATAACCTTCTTACATGGAGAAGGTCAACTTTTGATGGACTTTAACGCCTAAAATGTTTAAAATTTTGAAAAAATGAACTACTAGGTGTACAAAATGAAACTCAGCTAAAATCTACAAAATTCAAATTTACCCTGTGGCTGAGTTTCATTTTGTACACCTAATAATACTGCTTTTAGAGGGACACCTCTCATAATTTTTTAAGATTTTTCGAGGAGGTAGGACAGTATTTTATAAATTTTTTTCTGAGTTTTAAGCTGTTATTGCAATAAAAAAGTGAATGGTGAAGTTTAAAATTCTGGTTTTTTGATCAGAAATTTATGTCCGTTCTTATTCACTTAGAGAGGCATCTTTTTAGGCCGAATGCCCCCCTTTTACCGCTATATCTTTCATATTTTTACCGTAAAAAGTTCAGATTTTTCAGTAAAAATTGTATCTTTTTCAATGTGAGATAAATGGATATATTAGCGATTAGACAAAGAGCGTAGCTTCCTTCTAGAGCGTTGAAAACAATCCTTAAATCTTGCTGCACACTTAAAAACTCCAAACTTCTTTTCAGGATTCCATTGGTTTCTAATATAGTTACACACTAAAAATAAAAATTAGGAAGCCTTCTTATATTTTATTTTAGTAAACCTCAGGTGCAAGTTGATTCAGATGAAGAACAAGACCGGGGACACTAAAAATATGGATGAGGAACATAGAAACCAATTTGTCAGAAAGTGAAGACGATATTAAAGGTCTCATCACTAAAGTCATAATGGCTGTCAAAGCTACACCTTTTAAACTGATTTTAGACCTCGCTAGACCTTTCACAAGAAGAGACTAAAAAGGAAAATTATTATTTTGAAATAAAAATAGAGAAATAACCTTTAAAGTGAGATAGAACCCTCGCATGAAAAGAAATCCCATGATGTTTGCGCAAAGTTGATTCATTCCAGGAAGAAGCGATTCCATATTTTTGTTGTGTAGAAGTCCCCATGTTTTGGTCGATGTGAAAGAAACGAGCGTTCTTAAGAAAAGAAGTACTGAACGCAATTCTGAGCTAACTTCTGGCTTCAAATCTTCAAGATATTCACAGCAAATCCACAATATCGACTTTATCTGTTTTATCCATAATAAAGAGTGGTCTTTATTCAACGCTACGCCGACATAGCTTAATTTCGGACTTTCTGACTCAACGGAAGCGACAAGGTAGCTAAAAATAAAAATTTTAAAAACTGAAAAACAAAAATTGAAAAAATTTACCTGCATAACTTCTCAAAAATGGCTCTGTCTCTGTCCTTTTTCCAGACTGTCAAAAACCGATTGATCAGCTTATAGTAGTGCAAAGCTGCCTTTGTATTTGGATCTTTAATATCTTGAGGTACTTCATTTTCAAGCTCATTGCTGAAAAAATGTTAGAATTAATATGCAGCCACAAGAACAGAAGCAGTGTTGGACGTAATCGTAATCGCAAGTTTCTTAATTACGGTTACGATTACAATTATAATCGTAATTATAATCACAGGAAAAAAAATGCAATTACAATCGTAATTGTATTTTTTTTCTGCGATTACCATTATAATCGTATTTTTTTCTGCGATAATCGCATTTTTTTTTCTGCGATTACGGGCGTAATTGTATTTTCGTTAGCGTTTACGGCTCGTATATGACATTTTTACTGAGATTACCTGATGTCATATACGAGCCGTGAACGCTATTGAAAATACGATTACGCCCGTAATCGCTGGGAAAAAAATGCGATTATGATTGTAATCGCAGAAAAAATACGATTATAATGGTAATCGCAGAAAAAAATACGATTATAATGGTAATCGCAGAAAAAAAAATACAATTACAATTGTAATCGCAGAAAAAAAATACGATTACGGTTGTAATCGTTAAAAAATGTGATTACAATCGTAATCGCAGAAAAAATATGAAATCGTAATCGTAATTAAGAAACTTGCGATTACAATCGTAATCGTAATTGCGATTACGATTACGCCCAACACTAAACAGAAGGATTTAAAAGCAGGAAATATTTGATAAGGGATAGAATTTCTTTAAGAAGCCTAATTTCTAGCCAATCTGCAGCAAGAAGGTAGGTTTTTCTTCTTTTTTTTCTTTTCTTAGGAGTTTCCTTGGGTTTTATCTTTAACTGGGTGTTTTTTATGTTTCAAAAACGAGATATTTTGCCAAATTTTAGTCTATTTTAGTGGAGTATGGTTGTTTTCACCAGAATCTTGATGTTTTGAGATAAAAATTGTGGAGTTGCTGATTTAACTACTCATTTTCTGTGTACTTAGACTAGCCACAATTTTGAGGCTCAACGGAATCCGAGTGTGAAAGGGCCTAAGGGTTTTTAGTCAAGGGCTAAGATAAAGGGGGCATTTTGGCCCTTCGATTTAGCCGAAAAAATTCCAGAAGATGCTTCTCTATGTGAATAAGAACTGACATAAATTTTAGATCAAAAAACCTAAGGGTTTTTGAGAAAAACAGGTTTATCCTTTTTTAGGAAAACCTCAATATCTCGAGAACTAATGATCCCACAGAGCTCTTTTTTTTTTTGTAAATTGTTCAGCATCTAAAGACGCATCTTTGAGAATTTTTTGAAATTTTTGGCTAACTTTTAACTGTGAAAATTTAATTTTTAATAACTTTGGAGAGGTCAGAAAAATGGTTCCTTTTGAGGTGGCGACACCAAATTAATACAGCTTTTAGAGAGACCTAAAATGTACCTCTCATAACTTTTCAGATTTTTCGAAATGGCAGAACAGTATTTTATAAATTTTTTTCTGAATTTTAAGCTGTTTTTCGCAATAAAAAATTGAGTGGTGAAGTTAAAAATTAATTTTAGTGTTAATTTTACTGTTTTTAAAACATTATGAGAGGCACATTTCAGGTCCTTCTAAAAACCATATTAATTTGGTGTCACCACCTGAAGGGAACGATTTTTTCTGACCTCTCAAAAAGACGCGTCTTAACATGCTAAAAAATTTACAACAAAAAGGGCGCTGGGGGATCATTAGTTCTCATGATATTGAGGTTTTCCATAAAAAATAAACCTGTTTTTTGGGAAAACTGTTCGGTTTTTTGATCTGAAATTTATGTCAGTTCTTATACACATAAAGTGGCATCTTCTTCAATTTTTCAGCCAAATAATGGCCAAAATGCTCGCCTAATCCCGCTATAGATTGAACAACTACAAATGATTAAGTTGTCCATGAATGAATGATGATAATTAGCCACGGATGCATCAAAATTTAAGGCAGTCAAATTGGGGGGAAATGGTGTCTTGACCAATGAAAGGGGTCCGCAAGCTAACATTTTGGGGATACTTGATCTAGCCAATTTGCAGCAAGCAGGCAAATACGCCAGCTGCAGCCCTTGCCACTGTTGGATAATCACAACAGATCTGATGACGAAACTTAAAAAATATTATCTTACATAATCGAAAGGCAATATTTCCTTCTCTGTAGCCATCCTCTGACAGTCGACTGAATTTTAACGGCGGCGTTTTCTCTTCGTTTTTCCAAAGCTCTTTCCTCCCGCGCTGCTTTCGTATGTTCAAGGAAAGCATCTTTCTGCGACTCCGTCTTATACATCGCCACTGAACTTTTCTCCCACAAAAACTCAAAAAATCATCTTCCTCTTCCTATCAACTAAAAAAAAAACTTTTCCTCATTATCGCCCTCCGGGTCGAAATATCGAACAAAAAAAATCAATCGAAAACAATCAAAAATAACACACAGAGATAACTTCTTATCACCATTTTTGACGTATCAACAGCTGTACGTTTTATTGATTTTTTCACCCAAAAAGTCTTTTTGTATACAATTTTCTCTCTAAAAATCAATTAAAGGACATTTTAAAATCTCAAAAGAATGAAAATTATATTATTTTCTCCTTGTAAAAAGAATAAATCCGTTGGACGGTTTGTCAGATCGAAAAGGCTTTTGTTAAGGGGAGGGGATTTTTCTGATTTCTAGGAGGAAAAAATGGTTACTCGTGTTATGAAATTTTTAACTTGTTTAGTTTAGTTTTTGTTCAAATGTTATTTAATTGTGTGATGTAGGTAATGTGTTGATACGCAATCGGAGTAAGTAATAATCTTTTTATATTATTTTATTTTTGGGGGGATATTTTAAAAGTTTTTATACTAAATGTCAATATTGGGGCAGGTTCTCATCCGTCGAAAAATTCAATTGATAACGATTTTCTGTCTTCGTTTTTTTCCTCTAAAATCTCGTTTTTCATTTTTTCTATATTTGCGAATATATTAACTTACCTTTTCTCTAAATAGTCGTCTCTCTCAAAGGGTGCTTTTATAAATTTTTGTGCTTGAATATTATTACTTTGGTTTAATTTTATTGAAATTAACTTCTTTTACTTGATCTTATGAGAGTAAAGAGGCAAAGAATTTATGGAAGTAAAGGGGCTCTTCTTTTGGGGATGGGCTTTCCCAGTTGGTTAGAAAGTCCTAAAAATTGCCTTCCCCAGTTATTGGTATTTCCTGAAAGCTGCTGGGTATTTTAAAGATTTTTTACTACTTAAAACCTAGAAAATGGTCTTTTTCCTGGTGCTTCTGAAAGATAAAATCTACGGGAAAGGCCTGTATTTGAGTGATTCTGGCATAAAGGATTGCCCTATCAACTTTTTGACGCCGGAAATAGCTTCAGAAACCCCAAAAAATGTTAAAATGGACACCCAAGAAGAATTTTTTGAGGTCAAAAAATTTCGTCATTCGACTGCCAGGCTTTCTGGATGCTTTATTGTCGATCTTCTGACTCCAGGCACTTTTCCTGGGGGAATTTGGTTTTGTGGATCATTTTTGTTGGGAAAACTGTTGAAATTCCTCTTTGTCCAAAAATTGATGCAAAACTCCTGAAAATCCTATAGTAGCTTTGTTCCAACCTCAGTTTGTAACTGATTTGAAACTCGTGGAGCATGCGCAGAAGGATCTGCACGTCATATTTGACGTTAGATTACTTCAGAGATGATGGAAAAACTATTTGAACGACCCTCCGAATCCTTCTGCTCATGCTCCAGGAGTTTCAAACTGTGGTTGGAACAAAGCTATTAATTTTTCTAAAGCTCAGCTTTTTCAAAAAGTCAAAACTCCCGCAAATCCTGTGAAAATTGGGGTTTTATTTATTTAATCACACCTTTGTTAATAAATTTTCAAGTGAAATTTTACAACAAGAACCATGAAAAGTTACTAAATTAAATATAAATTTGTGCACCCAAAAAGACATAGAGGTCAAAAAATTAAGCCATTTTCAGCCACTTTTGGATCTTAACGCCAGAAAAACTGCTAAAACTTTTTTTTTTTTTAATAGAAAAATTGCCTTGCTTATTGCTGAAAAATGACTGCCAGCCTTTCTGGATGCTTTTTTTTTTTTTTTTTTGTCCTGACTCCTTTTTCCCATGGAATTAGGATTTGTGCATAATTTTATTGGGGAAAACTGTCGAAAATCCCCTAAAACTAGGTCCTCTTTGTCAAAAAAAACTTTTCCAAAAATCCTGTAATATTAAGGGTTTTTATAGGCTCTCTATATTTTCTGTCAAAATTGAGGAAAAATCGTTAAAAAAAACTTTAAACAAAAAATAAATTACTAATGCTTGGCTTTATTTGTTTAATCACACCTTTATTAATAAAGTTTCAAGTGTAATTTTACGACAGGAACTGTGAAAACAAAAAGAAAAAATTACTTATCCTATCTTTTACTTTCAAGGTTTACTTTTTCTTCACATTTCACTCGTCATGGGTCCTTGGAATTTTACATTAGTCATTTATAAAATCGTTATTTTTGAGATGAGGATGTGCCCTTGTCGCGGATTAATTCTTCCTTTTGTCTCCATTCACGCATTTTCTAGTGTCAATATTGAAATTAAACGTTTTTATAGATGAGTTTTAGTGTGTTTTAAGTTTAATGTTGTGAAATCTCTAAACTGGTAATTATTATTAATTTTATTAAGCCATAAAATCTCATTCATAAAAAATTGTTATTAGGTGTACTAAATGAAACTCAGCCACAGGGTAAATTTGAATTTTTTAGATTCAGTAGTTCATTTTTTCAAAATTTTGAACATTTTTAGGCGTTAAAGTCCATCAAAAGTTGACCTTCTCCGTTTAAGGAGGTTATTGAAGTATAACCATTAAGAAGGTTAATTTTTGAAGGCTTGTAAATCGTAAACCGTTACAGATATTGAAAAATGCACTAAATAAAATCAGTTGGAAATTCAATTCTCTTTAAATTTTATTCTATTCATTTTTTCTCTAGGACGCACTGTTTTCAAGATAAATTTATTTAAAAAAAAAAATTATTTTCCGAAAATGGTGCATCCTAGAAAAAAAAATTAAGTGTAAATTTATAGAGAATTAAATTTCCTACAATTTTTATTTATTATGTGTACAAAATGGAACTCATCCACTGGGTAAATTTGAATTTTGTCGATTTTAGCCGAGTTTCATTTTGTACACCTAATACTTCTGTAAAATCTGAAGCCCCTTTTGTCTTTTGATAAGCAAGTTTATCTTAGATAAAATGTCGACATTTTCAACTAGAACGAACCATTGTGAAAATAAATTATAGATTTTCCGTCTGCTGTTTTGGTCAAAATCTGTTGAGTCTTCGCTTAAAAAACTTCTTGAAATATTGAAAAAAACAATGAGAAAAATTGGGTGTTAGACTAATTTTTATAAGTGTCAAAAAATGGAGAAGTCAATTAGTTAAAATTTAATAGAGGGTAAAGGTCTATTTTCGCCTATGACAGCATTTAACCGCATCTGTTGGCTTCATTATAATCTTGGCAACATTAACGTCAATGGTCACCTTCGCCAAAAAAAAATCTTGTTTTACTATAATTTGTGATGTCAAAAGATTATTGTTAATGGAATTTTATGTACTTTTAGGTGCGTTAAGTCCAAGCTGGCGGGCCTAGAGGATGATTCCCACCTCTCCAACCGCCCCACCACCCTCTCGACTGACGCACAGACAATTACAGGTATCAAAAAAAGAAATGTCTTAAAATAATGATTTTTTCTTATAAGGTTGTAGGTTTAGAATCGCATGACATTTAGACTGAAGGTCAATGTCTTATAAAACTTGAAGAAATATTTTTCTTTAAATTAAACTTGGTGTTAAAAATTGCCTGATCGTAAAAATCGTTTTGTTTGAATGGATAGGCTTTAAACATTTGGAGTCGGTCCAGTTTTCGTTCTATTTTCATTTCTTACCCCTGAAGACCAGTAACTCAATTTTCGTGTAGAGCGGTGCAGTGTAAAATAGTCATGCATCCCTGAATAAAAATTCCTTTTTTGGTGCCCTTTTTTTTGTGTATGTAAAAGTTTAAAAAAAAAAATGTTTCCCTGGTCTGACCATTGTCTTCACGAGAGGATCAAACGGCGGAGAAGACTAAAAGAGGAACAAGATTTACTTGATAAATGGACTGAGGGTAAATTTAGAAATGTAAATTCATCTTTCTCACTAAACTAACAAATCTCAACTCTAACTTCATCTTTTCTTTTTCTAATAACCTTCTCTTTTCTATATACAAATATTTTATTTATTTATTTTTTAGATGTGTGTAGCGGTGAGGAGTTGCCAGAGGTAGAAATCATAAGTTTATTGGAAGAGCAGATTCCAAAATATAAACTTCGAGCCGATACACTTACGAGCTTTACAGG
The DNA here is from genome assembly GCA_014119065.1 of Orius insidiosus. NCBI lineage: Eukaryota > Metazoa > Arthropoda > Insecta > Hemiptera > Anthocoridae > Orius > Orius insidiosus. Next base: position 22,592 of record JACGAQ010002482.1, read on the forward strand.
TATTTTAATTTTTTCTTCTTCTTCGTTTATTTCATTTATTTAGGTTATGAGAATCAAGACTGGTACATCCCAAGTCCAGCCCTAAAACCAGAAGATATCGATAGCCCTCTTACACCTGAGCAGATAAGAGAAACACTCAACTATTTTCGTAAGTTAACAAAATTTGCATTTTTTATGGACCATTTTGAAAAGGTAATGATCAGTTTGAAATTACCCAATCACAGTTTTAATTTAAAGAAAATTAAAGTTTATTGTTAATTATATCGGTGATAAAACTGTGTAAGGGACAGCCCTCAACCTTGGAATTGAGAGAGTAGTTTCATTTCACTCTTCTAGATGGTGCTGTGGTTATCATTTTCGTTCTTTAATTAAACTTGTTCTAATTATTATCATTTGTGCTATGTATTCTAATTTTTAGTAGGTTCTTATAGGTCGATTTTTAATTATTTAAAAAAACCAAGACAAAAGTTGCTTTAAACCAAAAGCTAGTGGTCGTTTATGCTATTTTTTTCCCCCATTTTGACGCAACCAAACGGGGGGAGGGGCCCAGCTGGAAGCTTTCACCGTATTGCCATTTTATGTCTGTAACAAAAATCCCTTTTGCATTGAATTGGGCCCTGGACCTTTTAAGTTTCAAGGTAAACAAATGTAAACATTTACTCTGTCAGGCCATTCGAAATAGGCGTGAGCAGCTGGAATTTCTACCTACTCACTTCAACTCTTTTCAATTTTTAAGGAGTATTTGGTGAAAATTTTGTGAAATTCAGTGAAGCGGGTTAAATACAACTTTGGGCAGATACATATATCTCCACCATTTTTGCGAATTTTGAAAAAGTTTTTGTCATTTTTAGGATACTGTAGAACCCCTCTAATCCGTCACCCTCAGCATTAGAAGCGAAAAGGTTGGGTTATCCGAAGAAGTCATTAAATACATTTTAAAGTACTGGTTTGAAGAGCTTCCAACGAAAACTTCCTTAAAGAGAAGGAACAATATAGGAGGAAAAGTATATGGGAAGGGGAAGTATAACGGATGGGACGTAAACGGACGGGGAAGTATAACAGAGGGGGGAAGTATAACGGAGGGGGAAGTATAAATGAGGGGAAAAATAAGGTAGGGGAAGCTTTTTTATTTTTTTTTATTTTTATTTTTTTCAAAAAATTTTCCTACTTTTTTTTTGATAAATTTTTCAGATTTTTTTTCTTTTCTTCGAAAAATTTTTGAAGTTTTTTTTTGTAAGCTCACAACAACACCGAGGGTGGATTAAAGTGGTTTTGCTGTAACCAAAAAAGGAAGATCCTGTTCAAATTTGGTAAAAATCGGTTATAAATTGTGGCGAACTGGCGGCAGACATCTCATACAATTTACCTCGACAAAAATCACTAATCAGTTTTCCTCTGCGGATTCTAGAAAACAGAGCGATTTGAGGAAGTTATTAATAGAATCTGAGCCTTAAAATTTCATTTTTATTGAAAAATGCTTATGAATGTTGGGATTTGCCAATGAATTGCGGGGAAAACTTATTCTATTTTGTAAGCCAAAAAAATCCCAAAATGTTCATCGCTTGATTTTTCCTGCTCGAATTCAATTATCTTGACAATATGGTCGATTTTATTATTTTGAAGCTCAAAATGCCGTTTTGAAAATTGACTAAGTACTCTGAAACTGTCATCATCCAAAATAGGGACATATAAGCTTTCAAATTCCAATAGCTTTTAAATTAGTCAACTCAAATATTGCTAATTTTTAGAAAAGAGATTCAGAACGTTAAAAAACATCGCATAATTTAAGTACTGGTTTGAAGAGCTTCCAATGAAAACTTCCTTAAAGAGAAGTAACAATATAGGAGGGGGAAGTAAACGGAGGGGAAGTATATGGGAGGGAAAGTATAACAGAGGGGGAAGTATAAGGGAACGAAAGTATAACGAAGGGAGGCGAAGTATAAAGGAGGGAAAGAACAAGGGAGGGGAAGTTTTTTTTTTTTTGAAAAATTTTCTAAGTTTTTCCTAAAATTTTCCGGGTTTTTCTTTTTTAAATTTGCGCTTTTTTTTTCTGAAAAATTTTCTAAGTTCTTTATTTTCGAAAATTTTTCTAAGTGTCAAGGTAGAAATAATGGGCTTTCTGCCCAAGGGATGCCTCTCTCGCAAAGGGTGGATGTATCAAATTTCTCCCTACTGAAAAAAAATTTTTTTACACCAAAAATTTGTAAAGAAAAATAAGGAGTATTTAGTGAAAATCAAACCAACGCAGTTTTTAAAATTTCAAACGTATCTCCGCCATTTTTTCAAAATTCGAAAATCGCTGATGATAGTTTCTTTTTAACTATTTAGGAAGGCTGTGTAAAAATTTGATGAAAATCGGTTGGAAACTGTGGCCGTAGTGTTCCGGAAAAAAATGCTATGGACGGACGGCCGGCAGGAACCACAGACAAAGTTCAGATCAGTAAAGACCCATAATCGATTTGACCCTCCGGGGTCTAGAAGACCCCAAAAACTTCCGTTACACGTCTTTAAGGAAGTTTTTCTATCCTCCTTTGTCCACTACTTGCTCTTTATTTCTGTCTGCAATCATAGTTTGCTTTTACAAAGACGTTAACTTCATCTCATAAAGCCACAAAATAATTCCCTATATAGAAAAACAATATTTTATTCCAATCAATAAATTAAGCTCGATAAGATAGAAAAGACGGATAGTCGACAGTCGAAGTGGGGTGGGGGCCTCACGGCGCTCGGTTTCTTCTTTGGTAGGGGGTAGATACGGTTTCGGACAAGCCGACACGAGAATTTTGATAGTGAACGGCAGTCTTGCACGGTTCTTCTGCCAGTTTCGGTGGTTTGTCGCTCTTTTAAAAAATGGTGTTTCTTACGTTTTACACAACACGCGCGTAAATATTCGAATTTAAAAAAAAAATCCTAAAGGATTTTAATAATATTTTAAAAACCCCGATGGTTAAAACACGTCAAGTTGGAGAGGTTCGATTTTATTTTATTTTATCATTAAGGATGTTTTTATCATATTAAAAGTTTTAATTTAAAAAAATCAATCTAACATAACCTCATCATCTCATTTTATTTTGGAATGCTGACATGTTTAGACCGGCATTTCCGAATGAGCTGTCCGCTTTTTTTTTTTCTCCCTCTTCTCTTTCTCCATACTCTATATTTTATCATAAATTCATCCTAAATTAAAACATTTTATTTTAACCGCGTTCCTATCGATTTCTCTCAAGAATGCGGGACGAGGCCAATGTTGTGCAGGTAGCTGTTTAATTATTCAAAAAAAATTATCCTCGTTTTTCTTTTAAGTATTGTTTTATTTATTTTCTTATTTTTTTGAGCCCACTGGGCATAAATCGTGTAATATCCATGCGAGGTCGGATCGTTATTTTTTCTCATAGCCGAAACTAATTTCAAAAAAATTTTTTTTTACAAAATCGCTGGCCGTGTTTTAAGGGAAGAAGACGCCCATGGAAAATTTTATAAGTTTCTTCCATCCAAAAATGTGTTGAATTTTTGTAAAATATTTTAAAAAACGATTCCTTGGCTAAAAAGGTGTTTAAACACTCGAAAACCGGATAAAACGGATGTTTCTAAACAAGAAAATCTTGGAAAAACCGCCCAAACACATAAAATGTGGTGTAGAAAGCTGAAAAACCCTGTGAACCCGGTGTAAGAGATATTAAACTCCAGAAACTTAATAAAACGGGGTTTTCTTCACCAAAAAAATCGCCTCTTAAGACACCCCCCCCCCCCCCCAAAATTTAAACTTTTCTTAATTTTTGACCTTTTAGGTTCCCATGGAAAATGTTTTAAAAGTTTCTTCCATCCAAAAATGTGTTATAGGAATTTTTGTAAAATATTTTAGAAAACGATTCCTTGGCTAAAAAGGTGTTGAAACGCCCGAAAACCGGATAAAACGGATGTTTCTGAACAAGAAAATCTTGGAAAAACGGCCCAAAACACCCTAAAATGTGGTGTAGAAAGCTGAAAAACCCTGTGAACCCGGTGTAAGAGATATTAAACTCCAGAAACTTAATAAAACGGGGTTTTCTTCACCAAAAAAATCGCCTCTTAAGACACCCCCCCCCCCCCCCCAAAATTTAAACTTTTCTTAATTTTTGACCTTTTAGGTTCCCATGGAAAATGTTTTAAAAGTTTCTTCCATCCAAAAATGTGTTATAGGAATTTTTGTAAAATATTTTAGAAAACGATTCCTTGGCTAAAAAGGTGTTGAAACGCCCGAAAACCGGATAAAACGGATGTTTCTGAACAAGAAAATCTTGGAAAAACGGCCCAAAACACCCTAAAATGTGATGTAAAAAGCTGAAAAATCCTGTGAACCTGGTGTTTTTGCACCAAAAAATCGAGGAAAACAACCCTAAACCCGGTGTAAGAGATATTAAACTCCAGAAACTTAATAAAACGGGGTTTTCTTCACCAAAAAAATCGCCTCTTAAGACACCCCCCCCCCCCAAATTTAAACTTTTCTTAATTTTTGACCTTTTAGGTTCCCATGGAAAATGTTTTAAAAGTTTCTTCCATCCAAAAATGTGTTATAGGAATTTTTGTAAAATATTTTAGAAAACGATTCCTTGGCTAAAAAGGTGTTGAAACGCCCGAAAACCGGATAAAACGGATGTTTCTGAACAAGAAAATCTTGGAAAAACGGCCCAAAACACCCTAAAATATGGTGTAAAAAGCTGAAAAACCCTGTGAACCTGGTGTTTCTGCACCAAAAAATCGAGGAAAACAACCCTAAACTTGGTGTAAGAGATATTAAACTCCAGAAACTTAATAAAACGGGTTTTTCTTCACCAGAAAATCGCCTCTTAAGACACCAAAAGACCCCCCCCCCCTCCCCCCAAAATTTAAACTTTTCTTAATTTTTGACCTTTATAATTTTGAAATTTTTTGTTTCCCCTTTTCGTCTACCGGCAAAATTTGCTTTTCTTTTCTCCCGAAATCCTTTCGAAAATTTACGTTATCAATAAATAACAAGATTAAAAAACCAATGATAACAATGATTTGCTCTACATTATCCTTTATTTTGATAATATTTTATCTAGTAAACAATATTTCTGTTCTACACAATATTTAAAAATAGGCTAAACCATTCAATTTACCTATTTTTATTTTTTAAGATAGTCAGACGCTTATTAGTTATGTTTGGAAAAGAGGAAAAGGAGGAAGAAGGAAAAAAAACCATAAAATCTTTTATGTCAAAATCGGTTGAGTGGTTTTTGCATTATTTTGCTAAAGAAAAAAAGCCTTATTACAGACTTAAAATGTGCCTAATCTTGCATAAAGTTTTTTTCCTCTTTAAATTATCTTTTAGTTCTTAAAAATTGTTTCATCTGTCAATTATTCGGTAGAACGAAGCGCTTAGTAGAGTAAATCGTTTATTTTAATCTAGGAAGAAATGTAGCATTGAGGGTCAAGTGATTTTTCGTAGGTAATGGACTTAATTTTACCTCTTGTAATTAAAACCTTAATGAATAATGAAATTTTACACGCAAAACTAGAAACTTTTTTCATTAATTAGATTTTTTAAATTAGAAAAAAGTTTAGATTTTACGATTTCTAATCTAATTACCGAACTAGGAAGTTATGAAGCATTGAAATTAATCGTTGGTGAACTTGAAAACTGGTGGAAAAATCGATCGAAACGCTTTACGGGCTCTTTTATATTGTCGGCAGCCAATTCAGAAGCTCTTATTTACTAGCAAACAGCTCTTAAAAGTTAGTTTTCTGATTAACCATTTTCAAGTATCATTGACGGATTTTTGGGCGTTTTCCTCGGTTTTTGTCCCCAGAAAACCCACACTTTATCAGACTTTCTAGACTCAACTTAATCTTCTGGTAAAAAACCGGTGTTTTACAGGGTTTGTAGGCGCAAAAATAAGTATTTTCACTTAAACTGCTGCATTTCTCCGTTTAAACTAGGAACAGAAATTAAAAACTATTTTTAAAAACGAAAATACTTCTTACAAAGGTCTATACAATAACAAATATTGGAGCATAAATAGAAAAAAAAGTATACTAGCGGTTTTTTAGGAAAACCTCTAATTTTGCCAGATTTTTGGGCGCTTTTCTCGGTTTTTTCCCCCCTAAAAGCCCCCTAAATATTTTAGGGATATACGGGGTGTCCGGAAACACATGGCGCACGTCTGGGAGAGCGTTAAAAAGTGGTTTTATGAAAAAAATTCAAATGTAAACCCCCCTTAATCTAAATCAAAGAATATGATGGTGTAGTTTAAAATGCGTTTGGATATACAGGGTGCCCCCAACAGAACCTAACTTCGTTATTTCATATAAGAACCCCTATTTTTTATTTCAGATTCGTAATCTACACAAAATTTCAAGTTGATTCGACTATTCCGACCATTTATGACAACTTTATAAAATGTCAAATTTTTGCGTTTTTCGCGCTAAAATCCGTTAAAATCGACCTGACTCATTTTTTTTAAATTCCACTTCTTTTTGTCCGAAGATTCCAACTAACAAAAATTCAAGCATCTCCGCATTCTGCATCATGAGATGTCGTCGCTAACTTTTTCAAGTTAGAACCCAAATTTCTTACTTCAGAAATGAGTCTCTTAGGTCGATTTCAACGGATTTTAGCGCGAAAAACGCTCAAATTGGCACTTTTTAAAGTTGTCAAAAATGGTCTTGTGAATAGTCAAACCAACTTGAAATTTCGCGTAGATTACAAATCTGAAATAAAAAATGTTCTCATTTGAAATAACGAAGTAGGGGTACCCTGTATATCAAAACGCATTTTAAACTACACCATGAAATCCTTTAATTTAAATTAAGGGGGGTTTACATATAACGTTTTTCATAAAACCATTTTTTAACGCTCTCCCAGACTGTGTTTCCGGACACCCTGTAGAGTTAGCTTTAGTTTCTTCCTTTTTACTTTAGAAAAAAACACCTAATTTAGATATACATATTAGCTTTGTTCCAGTTTGAAACGGGTTTGAAACTCCTAGAGCATCCGCAGAAGGACTTAAATCTGACGTTTCTCAAATCGTTTTTCCGTCAAATCTGACATGAAAATCCTTCTGCGCATGCTCCAGGAGTTTCAAACTGCGGTTGGAACAAATCTATTACCTACTTTTAAACATTCCATTTTCTAAATAGCTCTCCTGTCCTTATTTTTCCTCCTATTTCAAAAAGTTGCTACATTAACTCTCAATTTATTTTAATTGTCCAATCCTTCCTTCCCATTGAAAAAAATATTTTAATTTATTAAGATACGCTCGCGTGAATTTTAATTTGGACCACACATCGGTTTTTTCTAGTCTTCCTTATTTCGTTATACAATTAGGACCTAGCTTTCTACAAATTTTTCAACAAAAGTTAGCTATTTATCGGTGAAAGTGGAAAATTAAAACATTAATTAATGAAGCCACCCACGTTTGGATTCACAGAAATTTTTTTGTCGAGGACCTTTAAAAATTCAAGGCTATAAACGAAAAACAAAAAATTATAAGTTCAGTGATGTTTCATTACATCCACCTTCAGAATTTCCTTTTAAGTGTCTCTAATTTAAATTTCAAAAAGGTGTTAAATCGTTGTAATTTTGAAAAATAGCGATAATGAGTCCTAAACGCCCGCGTTCTTGAGAGATGTTGTGTAAAACTTTTAATAAAAAAAATTTCTTTTGACGTAAAATTAGAGTAAAATGTGACGGAGGGTGCCTGGAGAGTGCAGGCGAACTCTCGGACTGCCTCTTCCATGTAGCGAAAGATGGGAACTGTAACCGCCTCCGAATGTTACTCCCGAAACTAAACCGAGGTAAGAGAAAAAATGGTGAAGGGGTTTTTTTTTTGTTTTTGTTGAATTAGGAAATGTACTGACCACGACATATCCGTCTGGAAGAGAACTAAATTACTTTCATCTTCATTTTTTTTTTGTTTCCACGATTCAACGCGTGACTAGCCACCAATCTGTTATTAGGCACGTACCTATGCGCTCAGACCGCGATGACTCTTCACAATTGTAGTTCTCTCATCATCTGAAACTTTTTTTTGGCTTTAACTACAATTTTGCGATACCAGGCCACTCAAAAAATGTTTTTGAATTTTTTTTGTACGCGATAGTAAAGTGACACTTGACAGTAATACGCCCTCATTCGTTTATGTGCTTCTTGAGTTTGAACTATTTCCCAGGAAATGTTTTTGTTATTTTTTTTTTATCATCCATCGCAGGACAAAACAAACCAGTTCGTTCATGGTTTGATAATGGATTAGACTCCTTTTTTTCTTTTGTTAAAAGGACATGAGTGAGTGATCTCACGTCTGACAATTTTTATAAGGGTAAAAACTTTTTTTTTTCTGAACTTTTCAACGGAATATTTTTTTAGGTGTCTAAAAAAAACATTGTTTTTCTCCATTTTTCTATTTATGAAGGTATTGTGATATGTACCCATTCAAGTCGGGTTTTTGGGGTCTTCCAGACCCCGGAGGGTCAAATCATTGATTTTTTCCGATCTCAACTTTGTCTGTTGGTGCCGGCCGGCCGTAGCATTTTTTCCGAAACATTTTACGGCCACAGTTTCCAACCGATTTTCACCTCACATAACTTTCCTGAATAGTTGAACAAGAAATTTTCGTCTGCGATTTTTGAATTTCGAAAAAATGACGGACGGCACGTTTGAAATTTTAAAAACTGCGCTGCGGCCGAACCGTTGATCTGATTTTCACCAAATTCTCACCAAATACTCCTTATATTTTTAAAAAATTTTTGGTGTAAAAAAATCATCAATTTTTACATTAATTATCATATTAGTAGGGAGAAATTTCATACGCCCACCCGTTACGAGAGGGACCTCCCTTGGGCAAAAATCCTGTTATTTCTACCTTGATAGTTAAAAAATTTTTCGAAAAAAAAATCGGAAAATTTTTGGGAAAAAAAACTTCCCTTTTTTATCCGAGTACTTCCCCTTCCGTTATACTTCCCATCCTTTATATTTCCCCCTCCGTTATACTTCCCCCTATGTTATACTTTCCCTCCTTTATACCTCCCCTTCCGTTATACTTTCCCTCCATTATACTTCCCCTCCTTTATACTTCCCCCTCCTATATTTTTACTTCTCAAAAAGGAAGTTTTCGTTGGAAGCTCTTCAAACTAGAACTTTTTATCTTTGACGCAGGAGAAATTATACTGTGGTTGAGGATTTTTTGCAAATCGCAGGATTTTTCCCTAAATAAAAGTACTAAATACTTCATATGCTGATATAGCGTTTATTTAAAGGTCAGAAGTTCGCCTGAATTTTCACACAGAATTTAAAAACTTACAAATTCCCAAGGTCGCTCAATATTCTATTTTTGAATTCACGTTGTGCGGCTTCTTCGCCGCTGGATTTCGAAAGGTTTGACGGGGCTTTCACGATATTTATAAGAGCTATAATAGGGAGTTTTATTTTTTCACTTTCTTGAAACCTTTCAATAACTGAAAACTCCCTTTGATATATAATTTACGCGGCGAGGTAAATAGAGTAAAACAATAAAACCGTGAAAGGAAAAATAAGCTTTCGCAATATCATTCACGTCCGAACGATTCTGAGATTTTAATTTTTGCAAAACTGCTAACAAATCTTGATTAAAATTCAATGCGTGTGATCTGCTATTTGAACTTATAACAGGAAACTGACCTTAGTTTATGAAGCAAAAAGTATAAAAGCAACGGATGTTCGAATCTGTTATTTTCTCTTAAAATATCCTTTGACGTATTTTTTTAATTTGCTGTCATTCTGCCCTCAATTTGGTCGTTCGTAATAATTTTGTTTCTCACGATTTTTTTTTTACTAGCTTCCTAATCGAAAAAAAAATTTAGTGGGTTAATATACAAAAACTTAAAACAAAAAATGTGTCCATTTATCTTCGGTTTTATAATTCCGCATTTGGCAGGTTTGCCAACCTTCCTGTCTCATTGTTTTTACAATATGGCGATTTTATTTGAAATTTGACCCAATTTTAAGGGTTTTAGCCTTCTTTTTCTTCTTTATTAAGTGAAAATACGGCTTCTTTAAATTACATTTTAGCCTTCCATGTAAATTTGTCTTTTCTTTTTCTTATGGTATAAATTTTGTCTCAACTAGACGAGCCACCCTATATAACTTCCATAATTTTCGTCCTACAAAAAAAAAGTTAAATGTAAACCCCCCTTATTTTTGGACAAGGAATCGACTCCATTTGGTAGATTTTGTTTTGGTATACAGGGTGGCGCAGAGAGGTGCTAACTTCGTTATTTTAAATGGGAACCCCATGTTTTTATGCTTTTAATCGAATCTACGCTCAATTTTAAGCAGCTTTTATTTAGGTCATTTTCTCGATTTGAGCGCTTCTTTTTTTGGTATAAATTTATCCCAACTAGATGTACCTCAAACAAAATTTTAAACATTTTAGGCGGTGAAGTCCATCAAAAGTTGACCTTCTCCGTGTAAGAAGGTTATTGAAGTATAACAATTAAGAAGGCTAATTTTTAAAGGCTTGTAAATCGTAAACCGTTACAGATATTGAAAAAATGCACTAAATAAAATCAGTTGGAAATTCAATTCTCTTTAATTTTTATTCTATTCATTTTTTCTCTAGGACGCACTGTTTTCAAGATAAATTTATTTAAAAAAAATTATTTTCCGAAAATGGTGCATCCTAGAAAAAAATAATTAAGTACAAATTTATAGAGAATTAAATTTCCTACAATTTTTATTTATTAAGTGTACAAAATGAAACTCAGCCACAGGGTAAATTTGAATTTTGTAGATTTTAGCTGAGTTTCATTTTGTACACCTAATAAAATCCATTTAGGCCCCATAAAAACAGTGGAACCTTTCCTTTTTTGCTGTTAAACTCCCTAATTTTTGTGTTGAAATCCCTGAAACAATTATCCAGTTCGTGTTTGAGACAATCGATCGCTCGAATTAAATTTTCGAAGCTTTCATTTTCGACAAAATGACATTTTCCCTGTCGACGTGACCGATTTTCGGGAAACTCATATTATCTAAGATGTCCGTCACTTGAAAAATTCATCCGAGGGGGTCAATGAGTTATCTAAAAAATAATGAAGGATGACGTCGACTCGTTAAAATATGAAAAGATCCTTGAACAGAGCGCGCTCAGACAACACACTCGTCTTGCTTTAGTAGTTAGCCGTGGCTCACATCGAATAGTCCCTTCGTCTTTCACCTCTTTTTTCGTTATGTCCCTCCTCGTTTTTTCATTTTTAAACACTTAAAACTTCGTAAGTAAACCTCTTTTTCATCAAAATCATTCAACCACATAACTCTCTCTCAGTTACTATCTTAAATTTCACAAATAAACACTTTTTAATTCGGTTTGTCTTTTGGAATTTTACTCACCCACAAAAAGTGCATTTTTTTTCACTTTCACCGGGGTCTTTGCTCCTGGCTGTGTTTTTATATTTAAATATAATTTTCTCTATTGAATATTCAAGTCAAACGCTTTTTCTGCAAAGATCCAAAATAGAAACACCGGCCGAATGTATTTTTGGAGTTTTCCCTCTCCTAATCGAATTAACACTTTCGAATAAGGAAATCATCTTTCACTAATTTCTCGGTTTAACCTTATCTTTTGACCTGTGCGGAATAATTTCCGGCGCGTATTTTTTTTTAGTTAGAGGCCAATGTCATGGAGTTTAAGCTATTTATAATGGGGCAACAGGTATTATAAAAACGTCCATTTTAAAAATTATGAGATGGTCGATTTTCTTCATATTTTTTTGTCCTTGTAGCGGTGCGGAACGTTTACAAGCTTCTGCTGTGCAAAAAAAAGCCCAAGGATGTTGACCATTTTTCCATCGAACCGCAAATCGCTCTATTAACTGCAAACTTTATATAATCATATTTCACTTGGGCTTTAAAACTTGACGCCTTTCTAGACAATGCTGGACCGGTTGCATCGACCTTTTGAACCGGTTCTAATCCCAGTTTTTCCCGTTGAACTTCCTCGCAAGTTTTTGCCAGGAACTCATAAGCGTTTTGACCTCCACTTTAGAAGATGAGGCTATCCAATTTGAAAGACTTTATGATCGAAAAACTTTTTCCAATAATTTTAATATAGAAAGTGATGTTTCATGATATTCTGGGACCCAGCATCAGAAATAAAATTACTAGGTATTGAGTGAAAGTCATTTATTACATTTCGTTTATTATATTTCACAGGAACCTTCTGTCTTTCCGCGTGTTATGCCTACTTGATAGGAAATGAGGATCCGAAAATCAAAATTAGTTTTGTAGGTTACAAAAGTGAGAGTATCACAATTGAAGGAATTTTTCGTGGGGTTTTCGAGAGTGCTTGAAGACAAAAAAGAATGATATTCCGCAGTATATTTTTAATTTTTATGGAGGGTTTAAACGCGTTTTTCGCTTGTATCTCCAAAACGGTACGTCTTAGCAAAAAAATATATAAGTTAGAAAAGAATGCTGATTAAATGTCCTATAAATTTGATTAAATAAAATTTTTTGTGCGAGCAACAGCACCCGAGCTATACGGCGGCGAAAAACAGTGCCAAAAACCGAAAAAAAAATTTTCACCTTGATGCGATGGAGCGTTTTTTCGCTTGTATCTTCAAAATGGTTCATCTTAGCCAAAAAATATAAGTTAGAAAAGAAAGCTGATTAAATTTCCTATCGATTTGATTCAATAAAATTTTTTGTGCGACCAACAGCACCCGAGCTTTACGGCGGCGAAAAATAGTGCCAAAAACCGAAAAAAAAGGAAGTTAAAATCTTTTTCGCATGTATCTTAAAAACGGTTCATCTTAGCCAAAAAATATATAAGTTAGAAAAGAAAGCTGATTAAATTTCCTATAAATTTGGTTCAATAAAAGTTTTTGTGCGACCAACGGCAATGCCGCCCGAGCTACACGGCGGCGAAAAACAGTTCAAAAAACAAAAACTAAAAATTTTACCTTGGGGCGATGGAGCGTTTTTTGCGGTTTTTCGCTTATATCTTAAAAACGGTACGTCGTAGCCAAAAAATGCGTTATACAAAAATGAAAGGTGATTAAATTTACTAAAAATTAGACGAAATAAACTTCATTGCAGGATCGGCCGTTTCCGAGCTGCAAAGCGCTGAAAAAAAGCGCGTTTTAAAAATCGCTGTTATTCGGAAAAAAATCAGGGATGGAGCATTCGGAGCGAAAATCGGTACTCCAGTCTCAAGATCAAAAAAATTTTATTTGCAGTTTTTTTGCCGCCGTGTAGCTCGTGCGCCGTTGGTCATACAAAAAATTGTATTAAACCAAATTTATAGGAAATTTAATCAGCTTTCTTTTTATCTTATAGTTCTTTTGGCTACAACGTACCGTTTTGGAGATACAAGCGAAAATCCGCGTTTATCCGGGGGAAGGTTGGCTGTTTTTATGTGGGATACTCATGGGACCCCTACACATTTTCGTCGAAAAGCAAAATACCATATTTTTTTCTATTCCCAGGTTTTAGATTGACTCCCAGGTTAAAATTTCATTTGTGCTTGTCCTGTAATATTCTAATTTGACAAAATGCGATTACCCCATGTGAAGGCCATCGCTTTGATGATACGTTGCGTAACGTAAAAACCGTATTAAAAGCAAAAATACGTAAGATTAATTTTATATTCGTGTCTTGTGGAGTTGTACTCGAAATTCTGAAGACAAAATTCTTTAAACGACCTTCATGCTCTATTAGACTTTAAAAACTCCAGGCTTTCACCAGACATCCATAATTTCCGGTACAAGTTCTCGATCTCTAATCTCATTTTTTGAAATCTAACTTTTTTTCTACCTCAAACAAAGGGTCAATTAACCGGACAAAATGCAAATCTCGGTGCACTCTTGTATTCTCACGAAGATTCCACGTTGTGAAATTACCTTTCACGATTTTTAATGTCAGTGCGGACAATCCCTTTATAAAAAAGGTTATTTACATCAAAATTGAATCATGGAAAAACAATTGTTGGTTAAGACTTTCGAAAGGAAAAAAAAAAGGCGATTGTTCTAAAAGCCGTCCGAGGTGTCATTTCGGACGTTTCGACATCTGACACGCGTTTTTAGGCGTGGTCACTTCAAACCCCAACGTTTTCTTCCTCTTTTTACGTGACAAAAGCCGTTAAGAAGCAAACAAAACCTTCATTCTTTTTTATTCCATTGACGGGTCCTATCGTCCGTGGAACAAGGATAAAAATCGTCAATAAACTTGAACAATTTTTCACGCTTTTCACCGTCAAAAAGTAGTACAAGATACAACTAAAATTAAAATGAAAATTCTTCACCGGAAATGTCCGGAAATTTTTTTTAACTCTGGAAAAAGGTTGAAAATGGAGCAAAACCACCATCCAGAGGTCATCCTTTTCATAGTAATCTTAAAAATGAGCTTTTCGAAATTTTCAAAAATGGCGAAGTTCTTTTTTTAATTCCCTATGGCCTGGTCTTATCTTCACCCACTCCTTATACAGGGTGTTCAAACTAGAGTGGGCCAGCAACTTCACGGCAATGCCGTGATATTGAAGGGGGAAGTATAACGGAGGGGGAAGTATAAGGGAACGAAAGTATAACGAACGGAGGGAAAGTATAAAAGAGGGGGAAGTATTTTTTTTTTTTTATTAGGTGTACAAAATGAAACTCGGCCAAAATCTACAAAATTCAAATTTACCCTTGGCTGAGTTTCATTTTGTACACCTAATAAATAAAACTTGTAGGAAATTTAATTCTCTATAAATTTGCACTTAATTATTTTTTTCTAGGATGCAGCATTTTCGGAAAATAATTTTTTTTTAAATAAATTTATCTTGAAAACAGTGCGTCCTAGAGAAAAAATGAATAGAATAAAAATGAAAGAGAATTAAATTTCCAACAGATTTTATTTAGTGCATTTTTTCAATATCTGTAACGGTTTACGATTTACAAACCTTTAAAAATTAACCTTATTAATGGTTATACTTCAATAACCTTCTTCCACGGAGAAGGTCAACTTTTGATGGACTTCTTTAAGGAAGTTTAAAAGTTAAATGTAAACCCCCCTTTTTGTTCACAATTTTTATTCGGATGGTATTTTTATAGTTTTTCCCTTTTCTAAATCCGAATAATGCACTTCTTTAAATGCAATTGAAGCACCTGCAATTTATGTAATCGGTTTTAAAATTTGAAACCTTACAATAACTAAAAGGTTTCCTCAAAAATCAAACAAGATTCACGTAATACGACATTGAAATTGCGCAATTCTACGATTCTCCCAAAGGATTCTGAAATTTCCGAAGATCCCATTCATACTTTCGGTTTCTTTAGTGTATGAAATAGAACAGTGGCAACCGTGAAGTTTTCCGCATGACAATCGACTCTCACGTTCGATTTCCATCTTTTTTTAACAAAGATACACGGAAAAAAAATGTTAACATTGTTTTTTTGATGATCTGTTTTAGAAAAGGTGTCGAAAAATGAGGTCTTACCTAAATATGGATTATATTCGGTTTTATTTTTTTGATGAGCCGTATGATTACTTTATAACTGTTTTTAGAATTTGCGGTTGAAGTGATTTCTTCCGCCTCAAGGTTACTCAGAAATCCTGCACTTTGAAGATGCGTTTTTCAAGATTCCGAACTTCCTCTTATTACCCTTATAATCTTCCATGATGCGTAAATAAACGTTAAATAGTGACAAGTTTCCCACCTAATTCATATCATGCGAAGAGGTTCCCCAGTTCCCAGGGCAGTACGTGAGAATACCTCAAAAATCGTTCTTTAGTTCTTAACTGTGCAAACGAAGAAAAAATGTAAATCCTTCAGTATCAACTCTGCTACCGATTCATTTATATCGAAAAAATGTCTCCTTTATGCGGTAATTATCTTTAATTTAATGTATTATTTAACACTTTCTATTAATTAAGGAATAATTAACACGTGGGGTACGCAAATTTTTATGAGGTTTACGTGGTGCTAAGTTCTCGCTTTCGTTCGTTTATGATGGATGACAAATAAGTTTAGCGAACCGTAATTTTTCATACATTATTATTCAGTTAGAACCTTTTATTTGGGAAAAAATAAGTGTTAGTTTATTCAAAGGGGTAATAGTAAAAGCTTGATAAAAAAAATCGCTGGAAATAAGGAAAAACCAGGGGTAAAAAGCGTTTTTATGCTTAAATTTTATTCTTCACAAGACGAAATTTACACATTTGAGTATTTTTGTGAAAACGAAAAAAAAAAAAGGTTTTCGTCAAAAACCCCCATTTTTAAGGAATTTCCTGGAGTTTTTTTCTGTTTTTTGAGAGAGAAACCACGTTTTTGAAAGGATTTTTTGACGTTTTCTTCGGCCTCTGTCTGAGAAACCATATTTTTAATGGATTTACGAAGTTTTTAAGCCAAAAATTCCCATTTTTACAGGATTTTTTAGGAGTTTACCTCGGTTTTCAGACAGAGAAACTTTATAATGCAGGATTTCGAGAAGTTTTTCTTGGCTTTTTGACAAAGAAACCTTATTTTGACAGAATTTTTTTCTTCTTTTTTTTTTCAGAGGAAACCCTCATTTTTATAGTATTTTTATGTGTTTTCTTCAGCCTTTTCACTAAGAGACCAGACTTTTACTGGATTTTCGAAATTTTCCTCGGTTTCTTGACAGCGAAACTTCATTTTGCGGGATTCAAAAAGTTTTTCTTGGCTTATTGGCTGAAAACCTTATTTTTTTCAGGATTTTCGGTAGTTTTTCTCTATTTTTTTGATAGGGAAACTTAATTTTTATAAGCCGTTTTCTTTGACTTTTTGACTGAGACACCATACTTTTACTGGATTTTCGAAGTTTTCCACGATTTTTTTTGACAAACAAAATTTTTTGAGGGAAACTCCATTTTTTACAGGGTATTCAGGAGGCCTTTGGACCAAAAAATCCAATTTTTACATGATTTTTAGGAGTTGTCCTCGGTTTTTAGACAGAAAAACTCCTGCAGGATTGGCAGAAATTTTCCTTGCTTTTTCGACCGAAAAAACTTATTTTTACAGCATTTTCCTAGGTTTTTAGACTGTGGTTTCTCTCTAACTTGGTATCTCCAAAATGAAGTGTTTTACCCATATTTTTAGCAGATTTTAGGCTCTTTAACCAAAATCTACATCTTTTTCTGCACTAGAAAAACGCCTTTTACTTTTGATTTCACATTTTGGGTCCATTTAAAGTTTTTCTTTTCTAAATTTAAGAGCTAAAACTTACCGTTTTTACCTAAATCTCTGTAAATTTTGGTTATCGATAAAGAAAATATGGTTTTTTAGTCAAAAATCTATGTTTTGCTACTTCCTCCTTTTTGACAATGGGCTCTATCGCCGTCCTAGCGAATGTAGAAGAGACAGACCCAAAATTGGTGCCCATAATTTTTTGTTTTTTAATTTTCAGATTATAAGAACTCCTTTATCGATTCTAAAATTTTAAAGGGCATTTCTATCTATGCTAAAAACGTTTTTTATCTCCTTTTTCTGGTCCTCGAACGAGAAGGTGACGTCCTCGAAACATTATGTCTCGCACACTCCACTTTTACCGGAAACCTCCCGCCCCGGAAGTCAATTTGAATCGATCACAGAGGTTAATTGTCACTCCAGTACTTTTAGAACATTTCACTTAAATCAAAATTTTTTTTTTGTCCTCTGTGAAAGTAACGACCTCGAAGACTTTCTAGTTCGCTTGCCACGTATGTTGAAAAACGATATCGACAAACAAGATTCGGTTTTAAATTACGCACCTTTTATGTCCTCCGTTAATTGAATTACAGCCACTGTTACGCCTATTAACACTTTCAGTAAAAGAAAGAAAAAAATAACCCGTAAATCCCTAAACCTCGTTTCTGCCGCGCGTACCGGCTTGCCCCTACGGGTCGAACGCTGTTGGCGGGAGATCGGACTTCGCGTGCAAAATGTTTCCTCATTCAAACTTATGATTTTCCTCTTTTTTCGTTTAATTATTATGAAAATGATA
>JACGAQ010002483.1:0-40514 GCA_014119065.1 Orius insidiosus
CTTTTGTATTCAGTGATATCCTCGTATCTTATATTGTAGGCTTTTCGTTTCCCTCAAATATCACTTCAATATTGGGCCCATCAATTTTCTTTTTTTAATTCTGAGACTCAACTGATGAACCGGCTAATAAATTTACCTATCTTACCAATATTTTCCAGGTATGATGACTAGTCGGGGACGATTGTTGGTCCGACAATAAGTTGCGCAATGAAGGAGAGACAATTAGTGTGCTTGACCAGCCCGAGATAATTATAACAATATCTGATGAGGCCCGAGCCGAATTAGACCAAATAAACGTCGGAGAAATACTTCCTCAAATCCTGGAAGATCCAGCAAATCCGGAGAGGTGCGAGGCGACCACTGCGAACCCCGACATTTCAATCGACAATTTTGAGCTTTGTCCTTCGGTCGAGCTAGGAAACGATGAATCTGAAGTCATTTTGATGGATGAACTCGTCGACCAAATAAACGTCGGAGAAATGCTTCCTCAAATCCTGGAAGATCCAGCAAATCCGGAGAGGTGTGAGGCGACCACTGCGAACCCCGACATTTCAATCGACAATTTCGAGCTTTGTCCTTCGGTCGAGCTAGGAAACGATGAATCTGAAGTAATTTTGATGGATGAACTCGTCGATGATCCAGACTATCGCTTCGATCCGGATGAGAACGAGTCATCTGACGAATCCCAGAGTGAAGAAGAGCAGAATGTGGTAGAACATCCCCAAGAAGCTGGTGAGGAAAGGAGGCAGAATGATGAGCAAAATGAGTCCTCAATATCAGAAAAAGAAAGAGGGGCAAGAAGGCCGATGAAAAGTCTTGGGAGCAGCAAAAACGTAAGACATTAAGAATGACAGGCCAGGGCTACATGGGAAGAAAAAAAGGAACCACAAAATTTTCAGAATCGAGGTCCCCAAGAGAGAGAGATGAAGCCTCGATGTTCATGCCTTGAAAAGCGTCCCGCTAAAAACCCTAAACCCCCCAAAAACAACTTAATATTAAATGTTATACTGTCACCGATGAGCAGCGTGCATTGTTGTTCAAAGATTTCTGGGGACTGTCATGGGAGAGTAAAAAAGTTTTTGTGAAAAACCATGTGGACAGGCTAGAAGTGGCTGATAGGACGACTGAAAGGAATCATGGCCACTTCCGACGAAATGGTTCCTTGAAGTATTTTTTGAAGCCTAGTTCATCAGCTTCTGGAAGGGTTCGAGTCTGTAAAACCATGTTTTTAAACACTCTAAACATCGGTGAGTGGAGTGTTAATAACTGGACGAAATCTTCAACAGATGACCCACCCAGACCGTCCTGTTCTTCCCGTATATCTCAACGAAACAGTGAAGACGGCGAGTTAAAAAAGAGTGTCAAGGCTTTCCTAGACTTACTACCGAAAATGGAATCGCATTATTGCAGAAAAGACTCTTCCAAAAATTACCTTGAGCCCCTGTGGCAAAGTAAGGAGAAGCTGTACAGGGAATATGTCGAGAGCCATATCATACATCCCAAGGTACCCGCATCACTGACCCTGTTTAAATCTGTCTTTGATCAACTAAATCTGTCACTCTTCCGACCTCGGAAAGATCTCTGTGACTTTTGCTGCAGTTTCAAAGAAGGAAACGTTGAAGAGCATGATTACGTCAAACGTATTGAACAAAAAGAAAGAGCAAGGCAAGAAAAACGGCTCTATAAAGAGGATTCCGGAGATGACAAGGCCGTATTTACGATAGACTTACGGGCAGTTTTGCTCTGTCCAAAATGAACGCTTCGGCTCTCTATTATAAGACGAAACTTAAAGTGCATATTTTACCATCTACAATTTAAAAACTAAGGACACACTGCTACTTCTGGGATGAAACCGAAGGCGGTGTCACTGCTGACGAATTTGCCACTATTCTCTTCAAATTCATTTCTACAAAAATAGACAGATCCAAAATTAATACAGTGATATTGATAAGTGATGGGTGCTCTTATCAAACTGCAACTCTATAATGGCAAACGCTATGCTCCTAGCGAGCAAAGTAACTGGACTTCACATTATACAGAAACCTGACCAAGGACACACCCAGATGGAAGTGGACTCCGTTCACGCTACGATCGAGCGGGAGTTCAGGAACCGTGATGTATACCTACCATCAGGCTACATTGCAGCCGCACGGCGTGCCAGACGTCATCCAGTTGGACTTCAACTACTTTTTTAACTTCCGAAAATTAAAAATGGTCCGTAACCTGCGCCCAGGCCAAAGGAAAGGCGATCCTACCGTCATAGATCTAAAATGTATCTATTACACTCCTGATGGGACCATTCTCGTGAAGACTGAATTTAACCAAGAATATTTTCCGTTGCCACAACGAATCTCGTCCATCGTCAACGAAGAATTACCTCCTCCCCTTTACACGAAGAGACTGTCGATAAAAGCGTCAAAATTTAAAGACTTACAGGATCTCAAGGAAGTGCTTCCTAAAGACGCTCATAATTTTTATGATAGCCTTCCTTACGCCTAATTACCTAATTAACCTAAATAACCTAATTACCTTTGTAAAGCCTTTTTGAGGCGTTTTTGAGGCTTTTTGAGGCTTTTTTAAGGCTGTTTTTCCATTGAAAAATTAAAACTTTGTTTTTTTACTTCTGGTTTTTTATTCAATACCCACTCAATCGTTCTGGTTTTTATCTCCTCTAAGGTAGGTACTATGGCTGGATGAGGATTTTTACGTTTAAATTACCTAAACCTTAGGAATAAGCAAAATGCAGAAATTACAATTTTCGGGGTTCATTAATATTCCTAAAATTAGGTACTTAAGTATGTATCCAAGCATCGCTGAATTGGTGTGAAATGATCTCTATGTTTTTTTAAAATGATAACCTCGTAACTGGTGGATACAAATATTATAAATAGATTTTGCTATTATAGGCTAAAGTTTTGAAATCAAGACCTCGAACTGGAACTATAGTGGCTTAAAGAAATGCCCATCTGCATTTTGTGACTTACTAGGGGTATTCACGATCTTATGTTAAATGTTAGTTGTTAAAATCGAATTTCGAAACATCGTGAACGACCCTTGCTAAATCGGTCGAATCGAATAAATACTGTAGCGCGCCATACGGCATTATTAGTAAGATCATAATAAATAACCTGAGACATATGTAACACGAGAAACCATAACGTTGTTTACATTTGTGTTATGTTTATTTTATGTTTTATATTTTATGTTCGTTTGCCGGTACAAGAAGAACCAAAAGAAGTAAAAAGAAGTAAAATTGCCTGTTTCTGAACACACAAAACACTCGACAACAAAAACGTAAACAAGAAGCTTTAACCTTCCCGTCCAGGTTACCCAAGTTTCTCGATTTCGCTAACATAGTTAACAGACCTCAGGGTCCCGTAGATCGACATGTTAAATCGAACGTTTTTGGAGTGAAATTTTTCTCGATTTTAACAGACTTAACAGACTTAACAGACTTAACATAAGATCATGAATACCCCTACTATCTGTTTTTTGTCCCTCCTGTAAAATTTGGTTTTTCGAGATACGAGGTTATCATGTGATGCCATCGCATGTCTCTCCTCATGGCCACAAACCATTTCTTTCTTAGCGAAGGACAACTCGGAAAATAACATAATAATTAGAAACATAAATAATTATTCTGGCGCATTCACTATAGTGTTTTTACACAATATTTTTTTCTATCCATTTTAAGACGTTTGTAAATAACTGAACTGAAAAGTAATAGTCCTTCGTGGGGAACAGACTGACAGGGATGTAACGAATACGGCGGAGCCGTTCCATGGAACGTAATACGTACTCGGAACGGTTTGGAACGGCTCCATTACGAATCTCTTAACGGCTCCATCACAAATCTATTAAGGCTCCAATGGAACTGGATCGGGGATACGGTTCTATGAGTCCATGACAAACAGACAAACTAATGGCTCTAGACTTCTAGAGCCGAGTCGCCCGAGTCCGACTCATCGATGGTCCGACTACGAGTATCGATAGAACGTTTTGATCCACGGTTGAGAAAACGTAACTTCCGAGTTGGATCCTAACATAAATCTTTTAATAAAATATTTATGACCATAACTATGTTATAGATATGTTTTGGGATGTTTAAAAAAATTCTTTTAAGTTAGACAAAAATCAACCTGAACCATTGGAGCGGGTATAACTTATCGTCAGGTCATCTATCGATACTCAACAATCGATTGAAGCAAATGATGCATTAATAGTTACTTACTTATTTATTTATAATTATTTTATTTAATACAATTATAACGTTATAAATAAAAATATACACTATTTTGAGCGTTTTTAACTCCCAAGGGCCAAGACAACCCCGTCAATTGTCAAAGTAACGGAAACGGACTTTCACGCGGGAAAATAAGTTTTCCCACACTTTTTCTTACCGACAAACCTTCTAGTCGTCTGTTATAGTGCCCCAACCTTAGTCCTTACGTGTTGAGCTCTCATTTACCATTAGCAATTAGTTTTCTATTTCTCGTCTGTCGTTGTTTTTTTGTTCGCGCGTTCGGAATTCTGAGTTCTGTTACTTAAGAGTGTTGTTAAGTTTCTGTTTTTGCTTATCTTTTTCCTGCCTTGTTTTGTTTTTTCAACAAATTCGTCATGAAACGAGCTAGGCGAAGCAGTCTATGGGCGTACTTCGACGAAAAAACGATCTGGCGAAGTGCAAGATGTACTCGTCGAAAGTAGCTTACAAAAGCACGACATCGAATCTGACGAAGCACATTAAACGTCACCACCCTACTGTGGAATTGGGCTCTGCCCACCTTGATAAAAAAAGAAGTACAGAAAGTGAGGATGACGATGGTGACCTGACCCCAGTTCAACCTTCAACGTCAACTTCGTTTTCTTCGTCTTCGCCGGCGACTTCTACGAATACCTCCTCGACCAAACCCTTGGTTCAAGCTACGTCTTCTCGTTCTCAAACAAAACTGTCCTCGTTTGTTCGTTCAAAAATTTCTCCAAAAACACAAATGGAATTAGACAGCAAACTGTTGAAATTGTTTTATCGAGACTATCAACCCTTCAGCTTAGTGTGTGATGAAGGCTTTAAAGAGTTTGTCCACACTGTAAATCCGTCATATAGTTAACCGTCCCGGCGAAAAATTTCTAAAACCATGGTTCCAGCGCTTTACGAGCAATGTTTAACAGAGACGAAAAAAAAATACAGAAAGTAAGAAAATTAACTCTAACGACTGATTGTTGGACTTCGATTAATTTCGAGTCCTATTTAGCGGTAACAGCGCATTACGTTGAAGAGGGAGCCTAAAAATATGTTTTATTGAGTTGCGCTGTCATGAACTGGAGCCACGCCTGCGAAAATTTGGCCAATGAAATCGGAAAAATTGTCGAATTTTGGGACATTAAAGAAAAAATAATAATGTTTATTTCTGACAACGCAGCGAACATAACGCGAGCGATTAAAGACATTTTAAAATATAATCATTATGGGTGTTCTGCCCATAAGTTGAACTTGATTGTTTTTTTTTTCAGTTTTAAATAGTAATTCTTTCATAATTGATTTAATAGACAAAATTAAAATAATAGTTTCACATTTTCGAAAAAGCGCTAAATCGACTCAAAAACTAAACGAATGCCAAACCTCCCATCGAATCAATAATCCAAAAAAATTCATTCTCTCAGTGGCCACTCGATGGAACTCAACTTTTTCATGATTCAAAGATTTGTCGAACTTGCAATTTACATAAAAACAACAATTGCTTTGCTTGACCACAATCTTCCTGTACTGACGCCAGACGACTGGAAAATGGCAAAACAACTGTGCACATTCTTAGAACCCTTCGAAGCTCTAACCAAAAATTTAAGTGGCAAAGTTCCCTTCAGCGTCGAGCCTTACAGTAATGATCAACGGATTACATTCCATTCTGGAACGTTTTTAAAAGACCCTGAGTACGTTTATTTTGATTAAAACATAAAAAAATTGGTTGAACTTTCAATAAAAGAGATTAAAAATGTTGACCGCTTTGGAGCGATTGAGCAAAGCGGCACATTAGGCTTGTGCACTTTTTTAGACCCTCGCTTCAAAAATTTTCCGTTTACCCTCGACAGCAGCTCAAAAACTTATATATTATACCACTTGAAATTATCTGAGACCAAAAAATTCATTGTTGTACAAAATTTAGGCGATTCTTTTACCTACTTCTAAACAACTTGAAAAAATAATTTTATAATTTATGGACGAAATTTGGGCGAGAATTATAAATTTTTTTTTCTTTCTTTTAAATTTCGTTCCTTCTTTCGCAGGGCAATTTTTCTAGAGGCCGAAAAATCTTAGCGCTTTTGCCGAAATGCAACATTCCGTCGGATCATGAGAGCGAAGACGAGGTTCATGAGGCAACTCTAAATGAAGAAGTCGAAAAGTTTTTTGAGCGTTTAAAAGAGGACGATATGGTGTTGGAAGATGAAAATAATATCATAATTAATGAAGTCCTTGATTTCAATTTTGAAGATCTAGATCAGAACGCAATTGAAGTCGATGCAACTTTCGAAGATGAGGGCATGGCCGTCGATGTGAACGGGAACGAAGACGTTGATCCTACTTTTCTATATTCTTGTATGACCATTGATCCGATTCAAGATCCATCCGTCGAAGATGTCGCGGTGAGCTACCCTCTGCTTGCTGATCATCCAGGCAAGAAAAAGGCCACAAAAAAAGACATCGAAAAAAATATTAAAACCGGTCTCGAGGAAAACAAAATCAAAGCCAAAAAAGAAAAAGATTGTTTACCAGTGGCATCGAGATGTACCATTCAGGCACTGCGTTTCTCCGCCCGAAATCGAGCCCCAGTCAAGTGGCAAAGTTTTAGAGCCTATAGAATACTTTTCCCAACTTTTTTCTGACGACCTCATCGTGTATCAATCGAACCTTTATGCGGTACAAGAGCAAAATTCCAACAAAATTGGAAGCGCGCCTGTACTGACAAGAACTGATCTTCTCGATTTTATCGCCGTCGAGATGCTCACCGGAATAGTACAATTTCCATCCATCGACGACCCTTGGTCTTCAGCCTTACGTTTCGAACCAGTTGCCGGTGTTTTACCAAAAAATAAGTACAAGAATATAAAAAAAAAATATTGCATTTTAACTACAACAGTCAGCTAGGTACCTTCACCAGACCCCTATTTCAAAATTCGTCCCTTCGTCGACATTGTGCTCCGCAACATCCGGAGCATACCCGGAGAAACCAAATACAGCGTGGATGAGATGATGATACCATATAAGGGCACCAGAGCAGGTTCTAAACGCCAGTTTATGAAGGACAAGCCTGTGAGATGAGGTTTGAAGATGTTCGTCCGCTCTGGCATCTCGGGCATCATATTATACGATTTTGTTTTGTATTCGGGGGAATCCACCATTTCGTCAATTGAATTCTCCTCCAATCGAACAAGAATTTGGAGTATCTTCGAAGTCCGTGCTTGCGCTCATCAAGACCATCCACGACTCTGCACTGAAGTTCGTGTTCTTCGATAATTATTACTCTAATCCTCACCTCATGTCATACCTCCGAAAAGAGTACGGCATTCTTTCGTTGGGTACCATTCGAATCGATCATTTCCCCGGGCTCTGCTTCAAAGAAGACAAGATGATGAAGAAAGAAGGAAGAGGAGCGGTTGATGTTCTGGTCAACAACGAGAAACAGTTGGTTGCTGTGAAGTGGCTGGATAATAAGCCAGTGCACGTGGTCAGCACCTTTTGCGACTCGGGGCCTATGAAGAAAGTAATGCGATGGTCGTACATAGCAGCAAAAAAAAAAAAAAAAAAAAATGATAAGCGTCGACTGCCCTGAAATAATTAGAACATACGTACAACGGGTTCATGGGCGGCGTCGATTTGTGGGACAGCTTGTATCGTTTTACCGAACGAAACAGAAGTCACGCAAGTGGTATATGTGCTATTTTTTACCAACTCATCGACTTGTGCGTGAACAATGCCTGGCTTCTTTATCGGCGCGATTTTGAAAGCGCCAAGAAGAATGAAAACGAAATCGCCAGTGATGAAGACGACGATGTGGCTAAAGTAGTAAGTCCATGCCGCTAAAGGATTTTCGGATTCTCCTTGCAGATCAACTGCAGCACTACCGCAGACCGAATCCGAGAGGCCGCCCGAAGGTCAATGCATTCGTAGGGCCTATCTCCGGTGTGGATTTTCTCATGTCTCTTTAGTGCACTCTAATCAACAAACTTTTTTTTACAAATAAGACATTCGTGGTGTTTTTCCCCATTTGGATTTTAATATGTCTGCCTAGAGTACTGTTATTGGCAAACTTCTTCGGGCACAAGTGACACTGGAAGGGCTTCTCGCCGGTATGGACGCGAATGTGACCACCCATATGAAACCTCTGAAGAATTTCTGTCCAGGAGTTTTTAGTTGGAGCTTACACCACTAAACAGCGCTAGCTTTGCCTCCTTTCCCCACTTTCCCCACTTTCCCCAAGGTCTTGGGCTTCATGGTCAGCCTCCGCCTGTGTTTTTTCCACCTATGGAACCACCCTTCCGTCGCCTTGAAATCGGTTTTTCCGATCTTTACCGCCAATTCTTCAACTTTCTGTCGCATTAATGGTCCGTTGACGCGCTCGTCCTTTTCTCGCACTTTTAAAAACCATTGCTTCAACGCCTGTCCAACGTCTTCTTCTTTCCCTCTTCTCATTCGTTTTCGGCATCGATTTTCAGATGGATAAATTTTTAAGTTTGTCTCTATTTTTTAAAATTTTATTTAGGAGTGGTTTCGACACCTCCAATTTCGCCGCGGCGCTACGTTGGCTGATCCCAGTAGACGAAAGTGAATCGCACTTCTTAAGGATCTCCAATTTCTCTGCAACAGTTTTCTCTGCAACAGTTTTCTCTGCAACTGTCTTATCGCCTTTTAACGTTCATTTTCCAAAAACAAAAAACAAAAAATTAAAAGAAAGCACTTTTTTCAACGTTGAAAAAACTGAACGAGCTTGTTCGCAGTCAGATTTCAACTGAGCAATGAGGGAGAATCAAAATTATGTAGGGGAGGTTTGTTTACATTTTAAAACGATGGAAAATAAATCATCACCTGTCAAACATTTTAGCTATAAAATACCCCCTCATAATTATTTTTTCGCTTAAGCTTTGTCCACATCTGCAAATATTTGCGTCGCACAGGACGCACAACGTAAATTATTTAGTAGTTTCCCTAACCACTCTCCATGAAGGAGAGAGCCACCGTCGGCAGCTCGGCACGTGTCTACCAAACGGTTTCGGTATCGATACTTCGATAGTATCGAGGTATCGTTCGTGTCCCTAACCAAACCGTCGTCTCCAACCATCCAATCATTCGTAAACACTCTGGTCCGGCGTGAACATGAAACCGAGAACGACCTCAAGACGATCAAAGTATGATATTATTATACTTATGTATTAAGTATTTTGAATTTTTGCAAGTTTATTTGGTGAAAACATCACGTTTGCCATTTTGGTTGTGTAACTATCGTTGGTGAGTTGGCAATACCAACTATTTGACAATTTTCTAGAAAAATTAAATTTTTAACCTATCTGGTAAGTCTTATCAATCCACGATGTACTCAGACGTCTAATTTCGCTTTAATTGTTGACCGACAGTAGCCCCTCATATATTATAATCCAATATAATCTGCTTTTCGCCGTTTAACACTATCCAAGACAAGCTTTGACAGGGTGGCCGCCGACCGGGAAAACCGGGAAAGTCAGGGAATTTTAAGTGACGGGAAAAGTCAGGGAATTTCGTTTTTTTAAACAAAAGTCAGGGAAATTTTTATTTCTGATTTTCTGTAAACGGAAAAAAAAATTCACCGCGAGAGTACGTTTAAATATGTTATTTACTTAAAATAATCCCCCTCCTTTGAGTACTGAACCGCCCGGAGTCCAAGGTCCGGCGTGCATCCCGTGATGGACCCTTGTTTACTTCAAAGCGGAAATCGAGAAGGAATTCTGTACACCCCACCTTCACCCCTCAACCAAGACCCTTGTTTTCTTCGCCAACCCTTATTTTATAATTTATTAGTCTAGTCAAGTCTCTACTCGCCTCACCATGTGAGAAAAATTATTTTCAATCATGTCATGAAAAAAAAACTTAAAACAATTTTATTTTATTTATTTTATTGTTATAAATGTTAAAAAAATTGTGTTTCTTTAACACATTTTATTCTTTCAACTGACTCTCTTAATTTAAATCAGATGTTTCATTATTTTATGTGTTATACTACCCCTCACTTAAACTTCCCCCTCCGTTATACTTCCCCTCCCATATACTTCCCATTCCGTTATACTTCCCCCTCCTATATAGATACTTCTCTTTAAGGAAGTTTTCGTTGGAAGCTCTTCAAACCAACCAGTACGTTGACCTGTATTACTTACATATCTATATTGAATGTTTTAGTTAACAAGTTTTTCAATTCGGTACTTATTTAGTTTCGAAATTTTTTATTTACCCCCCCCCCCCCCCACGTGATAGATGGGGATGGAAAAAGTCAGGGAATTCCAAAATGAAAAATTGGCGGCCACCCTGTTTGAATAATTTTACCCTCCATGTCGGGGTTTGAGAAAGGTCTTCCAGGCCCTGTAGCATTAGAGTGGAGTCTTGGTGGAATTGATTGAATTGAATTGATTATGGATCTAAACTGATCACAATATTTTAAGTATTTTTCGATCGACCATCAAAATTTAATTTTGTTTGTCTTTTAGGGGGATCCCACAACATAAAGACAATCATAATCACAATATTATTTTTTTTTTTCCCTTTTCTTTATTTCTACCTTGATTCTTAACCCTCGAACGCCCATAAGCTCCTGGTGGATTTTTAAAAATTTTTTTTTGCTAAAACCTATTATTTAGTCCTAAAAATGATATCTTATGTGTTTTTTATGTTACTAACTGCAGTAATTAGGAGTAATTAATATGGCACCTGTAGGTGCCTAGGGGCATTGTCTCCGTCTATATTTCATTCATATCGACTATAGTCATTTTTTCATATCTTATTCTTTTTACCTATTTTTTTTTTTTTTTTTAGTCGATAGGAATATTTTTTCGTATTCAAATTTTATTTTTGAAATATTGAGATAGATAATGATAACAAAAATTTTTAAATTTTTTCATGAATACTATCAAACAGCTAATATACATTTATTTTTTTATGAATTTTGTACGTGCAATGTATGTGCAGCCCTACATTTCACGCTACACATAATTTTATTGTTCGTTGTGGCATTCGGCGCACCTTTTATGTTGAACGGTGTCGGTTAGCTCGTGACCAGTTTTTTTATATGGAAGATTTTTCAAATCTTTAGGAATTTTTTGAAGCCTTGGCTCCCTCTCGGAGTCTTTTCCGTGCCTCTTTTCCGTGCCTAAAACAGATTTCGTTGACTATTGCCTGTCGAAATTTGGCGAGAGTGAGTTTTTCTTTTTTTTCAAGTCCTTGATTGTGTAGTTTCCATGCGTTTTGGCTCGCTGCGTCTATTCCGAAGGGAAATATGTGGTACCACAATTTTTTTTCCTTTTACAGATATGCGAGTGTTCGCTATATTTTCGTCAAATCTGTCGACGCCACCCATGTACAAGTTATACAATTTTGAACAGTTTTGCAGTCTATTTTTGGGACTGTCCCATTTTCAAAGTTGACCGGATTGGCGTTGTTGACAAAAAAAAGACAGATATAAAAATAGACTGCAAAACTGTTCAAAATTGTATAACTTGTACATGGGTGGCGTCGACAGATTTGACGAAAATATAGCGAACACTCGCATATCTGTAAAAGGGAAAAAAATTGTGGTACCCCATATTTCCCTTCGGAATAGACGCAGCGAGCCAAAACGCATGGAAACTACACAATCAAGGACTTGAAAAAAAAGAAAAACTCACTCTCGCCAAATTTCGACAGGCAATAGTCAACGAAATCTGTTTTAGGCACGGAAAAGAGGCACGGAAAAGACTCCGAGAGGGAGCCAAGGCTTCAAAAAATTCCTAAAGATTTGAAAAATCTTCCATATAAAAAACTGGTCACGAGCTAACCGACACCGTTCAACATAAAAGATGCGCCGAATGCCACAAACGAACAATAAAATTATATGTAGCGTGAAATGTAGGGCTGCACGCCGTGGCAGTTAGACACTATAGTAATTTTATTTCATTCATGACTTTTATCATATCCATAAAGAGATAAAAGTATAAGAACAGTAACAATTAGTCAGGAAACATAAAATGATTATAAGGAATAAAAAAAAGGAAAGAAATCGGACCATTAGTAATGTTGACATCGCAGGCCATAATCGGGTCGATTGACCACGGGCACCTGTAGGTGCCTCCGAAGAAAAATTACGTTTTTTATTTAGAAAAGTAAATGAAATTAGCGTTAAAACTTTTTGTGCCATTAGATTAAACTATTATGCACACAAAAAACACAAAATTATAAGAAATAAGCTTACCTTTCCATGTAAAATAAATAAAAAACGGGGATGTCCTTATCAACGGCCAATGAACGATTTTTAAAGTGATAACACAATAACCCTAGCGCCGAGAACGACATGGTGAACAACTAATAATGTAAATAAACCTCTAATCCTGCCCCTAAAACTCACAGAAAGTCAAAATTTCAATCTTTGAATAAACTACGGTTCGAAATAGACCCGGCACCTGCAGGTGCCAAAGGGCGTTCGAGGGTTAAAAAAATTATTTTCACCCCCTCCCTCCTACAATAAATTTCCTCAGTATAGGATCCAATCTTATAGTGAGGTTAAAAGAGGAAAAGAAATTACAATGATATTTGTTTAGTTTATTTAATTTATTTTTACACAAATAAATTCCAACTTTACTCTTCGCTTTCTTCTATTTTATTCACCGAACTCAAGTCTTACAATTCTTTCAATTCGCTTCTCAGATTCTTCACAAAAATATCCACACTTATCTCTCACACGGCACTCTCTCTCTTCCCTCAACACCAACTATTCTCATCCGCCATACTTATTCAGTTCTGCCAACACAATCGTCTTAATTTCCCACACTCAGTATATATGGTTTTGGCAAAAAAACAAAAATGATAAATTTCCTCATCTTTAATTTCCTATCCTGGCCAGCTCCACGTAATTACATTTTTTCTGCGGTCAAATTTTCTCTTGTGCAGATAAAAGGTATTGTCAGCTAGCCGTTGATATAAAGTTAGTGTTGCAGAGTGATGTAACATTGTAATTGCCCAAATCGTAAGCCTATTAAATTCATTCATAACTACTTGTGCTTATAGAGAATCAAGTACGAGCAAACGATATTTGCTTCAACTCATGAAAAGGCATCATGAAAAGGCAACACATCGGAAAGTGAATGTTGTCGAAGTGTGCAGGATTTTGGAACGCGTAAGTTTGGTTTAAAGCAGCACTTTTTGAAATCACTTATAAATATCGTTTTAGGAAACCACGAATTGAAAAAAATTTCTTGCCTTATTAGAAGGGGCAAATGAAAGGGCCATTGAGAAAGCCATCCAACTCATTTTACGTAGTGTTGTAAGTACAATATTTTTTTATGTAGTCAGTCAGAAACGTCGGTGGCGATAATTTTTAAAACGCTTTTGTTTTCTTGAACTGGCCGCAACCGTCAATAATTAAGAAGAAACTAGAGTCATTCAATTTAATTTGTTGAGTGGTCAGAATTTTTAATTAACTTTCTTACTTTTTTAAAATCAAAAAAATTGTTGCAGGAAGGGAGGCCACCTCATCCAGCTGACCCTTCGAGGCCACCTCATCCAGCTGACCCTTCGAGGCCACCTCATCCAGCTGACCCTTCGAGGCCACCTCATCCAGCTGACCCTTCGACGCCACCTCATCCAGCTGACCCTTCGGGTTCCATGAATGTAATTTAAAATAAAATAGAATAAACTATTTAATTTAAAATAGTTTTAAGTGTTAATAATTTTGTTTATATGAAGTTCCTTTGATATTACGCTTCTGGATTAACCACCGTACCTACTTTTCAAGATGTACCGAAATCTCCGCCATTTTTGGTAATTTAAAAAAATCCTTAAAATTTGCACTAAGAACTCAAGAAATGAGATTAGGAGGAAGGAAGAGGGTTTGCTTAATAAAAGGAAAGTAGGATTCAATCTTTGATTGCCCACATTGCTCGTACTGTGAGCGTCTCCGCCCATCTTTTTATGTATGTGTTTTATGTTTTATTATTTTCTCATTCTTTATTTTTTTCTGATATTTAGCAAATTTAAAAATCTTTCTCATCAACTGTTTCAGTATTTTAAAATCGGAATCGAACGATAAAACGATAACATCAGAATTTTCCGATTTTAAATTTCATGGTAAATGTACCTAATATATACATTTGTATTACCAAAGAAGTTAAGGAATTTCTTGACCGGCAATGGTTGGGGGGAAAGATTCTTAGAACGTCAGCTGCTTCAGATACTTTATGATGAAGATCGACCAGTTAATTTACAGATGAGCAGTTTTTTGTATCGGGAGTATGGTCCAAATGAATGAAACGTCTACGTTTTTACATCAACGCCAAGCTTTCGGCATATATTTTGCCTTCCTCAGGGCTCTACAAAGATAGATATTATAATTATTAGAATTTTTCTTTTTCAATGTTCAAGTCACAGCCAACACTTTCACATATTTATAAACAATTATTCTACTTACAGATATAGATGTCAAACAATATAAAACAACATTCCTTTTTAAAACTTAATTAAAAACTCAGCAATGACAACAATAAAACTATAATAAAAATCAAGGTAAATAGTCATATCACAGCTTGCGTTTTGAATTCATATATCCACGTTTTTAAAATATAACCAGTAATGAGGATACCCTCATGTCTACCAACCCACTCTTCAGACATTTCCCTAATTGACGGACTTGGCCCGACTCACAATCTACCATATAATAATAAGAATTTTCCTTGCAAAGACTTAATAACAGATATAGAGATGATTGTGAGTGATATACCGAATCAAAAAGAAAAAATTTGATTAGGGCAGAAGCAGCTACCATAATAAGAAATGGACTGACAAAACTGAACCAAACAAATAGTTCCCCATTAGAAAAATCTATCTTGGAAACACAGCGATTCATACAAAGGAATACAGATGTAGTAATATCTAGAGCTGACAAAGGTAACTCGACTGTAATATACAAAAAAGATCATTACACAACAAAAATGAGGGAACTACTTAGTGATAAAAATACTTATTTACCTGTGAAGTCAGATCCTACTAATAGCATTCAAAATAAATGTAACAAACTAGTCGACTCACTATGTGAGATGAACTATATAAGTAAGCAACAATCCAGACAATTTATTATGTCTAAATAATATAGAACCGTTAAAGTACACTATCGTTCCCCACATATTACGTCAGCAACAAGATCGCGTCACGCACTCGAACCGATGAACCCGAAACGAAAACGGAGCCTCTATTTTTTTTTTTTTTTTTTTTTTTTTTTTTTTTTTTTTTTTTTTTTATGGTTGATGGATTAATAGCACAAGTTGTTTTTTTATTTTTTTTCCCGGTGTGGTTTTTAGACAAACATAAATGTTATAATTTTATTCGTAAAAAAACATTCCTAGTCATTTCCTTCGTTATTTTAATAATTTATAATTTTATAATTTTAATTTTAACCTATCTGTGATACACTAAATTATTATAAACATCGCTTTAATCCATAAAAATAAAACGAAAATAGATCTAGTCAGCAGAGCCTTTTCATTGTTATTGTTTTAAAAATTTATACGTTCCTCAGAGAACACTCTAAAAGTTCTTTTTTAAAATTTATTGTTAATAAAAAAAAAAAGGAGAATGACAAAAAAGAAGAAGAAAAAGAACAAAATTAATAAAATAAATAAATACTATAATAATTCCTGTAAGTTTTTTAAATTTTTTTTTTTTTGTTTTGTTTGTTAATTACTAAAACTCATAAAAATGTTAATTGTTGTAGATAATAAGGCTGAAGAGGGCTACGAACATGTGGCCGAAACATGTACCTTAAAAAAAAAAAAAAAAAAAAAAACAACTTGTGCTATTAATCCATCAACCATAAAAAAAATAGAAGAAAAAATAGCATCAACCAAAAAAAGAATAGGAACGGAGCCTCTATCTTAATAATAATTTTTTCAAAAAACCAAGAAGGTTTCCAAGCTTGTTATCTTTTTAAAATGTATTTCCTACAAGAACCACGTTTCTTAATTTGTTAAATTTTTTCATTTTAATACTCTAATTTTCAAGTTACAGGTAAATTTTCATAACATTCTTCTGTAATTCGTCTATAATGAAAATGTCGTTCAATTTGTTTTAGGCTGAAGATGAAATCGCATAAGATTTCGAAACCGGTCCCGTCAATAAAAAATTAAAAAGAAAAAAATTTTTTTAAAGTTTATTTAAATAAAAACCAAAATCCAGTAGAGAGACACACAAAAATTGAAGAAGATTCTCTAATTCACAATCGTCTAATAGTCGTTGAAATGAAAGTTCATCATAATTAAAATTTTCAAGAACCTTGGAATCCGAATTAATGCCCTGGACGTCAATGTTCTCAGAAGAAAGCGAACTTGAAATAAACTCGTCGAAAATCGACTTTATTATATTACGATCGCTTTCACCTGCTGTGGCTGCGAATGGTTGTCGCCGAAGCTTGTCAATTATTTCGAAGCCAACAATCCTTCTGAAAGCCTCGTAAGTGATAATCGAATTCGGATGTGGTTCATCCATGATCACAATATTAGCATCATTCGAAGTAGATTGGATTGGAGTGTCGTGATTTTCCCCCAAAAATCGTGAGAAGTCGATATTTTTCATGTTCCACGGAGAGAGACCGGTCGCCCTAAAACCATTTATTAGGGTTTCCGGTTTTAAATATCTCTTTATTGCCTTATCAAGAAGAGGCGCTACTAGAGGCTTGGAAATTTTTGATCCGGGGTAAGCGCTAAGGTATTCAGAAACTACGGCCTTATATCCGGCTTTTAACGGCCTGAACGCAGCCACGTCCGCTGGCTGCAGAATTCGCGTTGCATTTGGGTAAAACGCGATGAGAATGATTCCTAGGTCTTCGCAGAGCTTCGACAGATGAAGTGTCATATGGCTTTTGTGCCCATCGACGAATAAAATTACTGGCTTTTCGATGCTATTTTGAATCAAAAATACGTGGAAGATGTTCGCGATGTACTCATAAAATGCTTTACCAGTCATCTAACCGGATTCGCTATGACCCAGCCCCCACTCCTTGGGAACAGATTTTCCCACTTCCAGTGGGATGTTTTTCTTGTAAGGAAAAATTATCGTCGGTGGAACAACTCCCCCTGCTGCTGAAAATGCAAATAATACAGTTGTAGTATCTTTAGCCGGGCCTCGATCCACCTCTAAAATATTTTTATATCCTTTAAGAGCCAAGACGGAGCCACGTTCAGGATTTAACGGAAAACCAGATTCATCGGCGTTGAAAATTCTAGAGGACGGAAAGTTTTTGATGTCGATTTTGTATTCCTCCATTAAATTTGTTTCAATATTTCTAAACCAGTTCTCGACGTCGCGTTTAGAAACGGTAGCCGAAGCGCTTGTTACTGCTTCTGGCGTTCTTTTAACGATCTCAGAGTGTCGTTTTAAGAATCTTTTCATCCAATCACGACCCGGCATATCATCTTTAAAAGGCGTTTTTCGCTTGGATTGTTTGATTATTTTTTTTTGCGCTTTCGGCGAGGTCCAGTCTTCTTTGCGGAAAACCTTTCTTCATGCTCATGATAATCCATTCAACCAATAAGCTTTCTTCTTCTGCCGTTAAGAACGGGTCAGGTCCAAACGTTGACTTTTTAAATTTTTCGCTCAATCTGAACAATAACGTCGACTTTGGGATTTTATACTTTTTCGCCGCAGCTTTTCGCGATAACGTGTTATTCCGCACCTCTTCTATGGCAGCCTCAAGGGCTTCGGACTCGTAATTTCTTAAGATCCTACGGGACATCTAGAAAAAAACAAAACAAAGAACTAATAAATTAAAACAACAAAAACCGTTAAAAAAAAAAAAAAATGTGCATTGACAAAATACTCAAGCGTGGGGTCTACCACTGCCACAAACGCATGAAGTAGTCGTGGACCCCCCGGGTCAACAACTAAAAAACGATGTATTTATGAATGTGGTCGTTGACCCCCTAAAAATATAATTTTAAAATAAGTAAAATGAGTATAACTTGATATTTTTATGATTATAATCCAATAATTAACTAGGACGAATAAAAACTTTTTAGGAAGAGTAAAACTTCTAGTTAGTACATAAAAAAAACGAACAGTTCGAAGGGCTTACCTTGAGTGATTCGGCAGGACGAAAAGAGTCATTCACCTTGGCTTGGCAACTAACGAAGCTTCACTGAACTAAATCACTCAAACCGCATTTTTTTTCTCCCCACTCCAAGGGAATACTCCCCGGCTTTAGACAGGCTATCCAACACAATCAGTAATATTAGAAATTTCCCACAAGAATCGAAAATATAAAGGGGGACAACGACCACAAAAGGGTCAACCACCCCAGCGTTTACCCTACCTTCTTCACAATCAAGAATAGGTCGTCTACGTATTTTTTCACTACTTTTATCCCAAAAGTGTAATTTAGTTTTACCCAGTCCAACAGTTCGTTCATGACCAAATCCGATAGTATTGGGGATAGTGTGCCACCCATAGCCATGCCATCCACTTGTTTATAAAAATTCTCTTCATACTTGAAATATCCATTGAACGCGGTGAGCTCTAAAATTTCAAGAACAGTATGGCAAGGGATGTTAGTAAACATTTTTATTTCGTTTTCTCTCCTGAGCAAAATATACGAGATCAAGCCCAATGGTATGCTGGTGAACAATGATTTTACGTCTAGGGAAATGATAAATTCATCCTCCTCAACTTTATAGTTGACAACCAACTCTCTAAACTTATACGAATTTAATACATTATAATCTTTTTCTTGGTCAAGATTTTTAAGTATGTCAGATATAAACTTAGATAAGGCAAAACCAGGACTATTAATTGATGACACAATTGGTCTAAGTGGCGTTCATTGTTTATGCACCTTTGGTAGGCCATAAATTTTTGGGCTCATCTCACATAGTGAGTCGACTAGTTTGTTACATTTATTTTGAATGCTATTAGTAGGATCTGACTTCACAGGTAAATAAGTATTTTTATCACTAAGTAGTTCCCTCATTTTTGTTGTGTAATGATCTTTTTTGTATATTACAGTCGAGTTACCCTTGTCAGCTCTAGATATTACTAAATCTGTATTCCTTTGTATGAATCGCTGTGTTTCCAAGATAGATTTTTCTAATGGGGAACTATTTGTTTGGTTCAGTTTTGTCAGTCCATTTCTTATTATGGTAGCTGCTTCTGCCCTAATCAAATTTTTTTCTTTTTGATTCGGTATATCACTCACAATCATCTCTATATCTGTTATTAAGTCTTTGCAAGGAAAATTCTTATTATTATATGGTAGATTGTGAGTCGGGCCAAGTCCGTCAATTAGGGAAATGTCTGAAGAGTGGGTTGGTAGACATGAGGGTATCCTCATTACTGGTTATATTTTAAAAACGTGGATATATGAATTCAAAACGCAAGCTGTGATATCTATTTACCTTGATTTTTATTATAGTTTTATTGTTGTCATTGCTGAGTTTTTAATTAAGTTTTAAAAAGGAATGTTGTTTTATATTGTTTGACATCTATATCTGTAAGTAGAATAATTGTTTATAAATATGTGAAAGTGTTGGCTGTGACTTGAACATTGAAAAAGAAAAATTCTAATAATTATAATATCTATCTTTGTAGAGCCCTGAGGAAGGCAAAATATATGCCGAAAGCTTGGCGTTGATGTAAAAACGTAGACGTTTCATTCATTTGGACCATACTCCCGATACAAAAAACTGCTCGTCAGCTGCTTCACGTAACCGTCCCACGAAACGCGGGATTCGTTTTCGGCAGGGCTACCCCCGATCCAGGTGGCCCCTCCGAAATTTTTCACCGTTTGTAGGTAGTTTTTTTAATTTGGCCGTGTTTCATTCAATATTTTTGTTTAAATTGTTTTAGCGATCATTTTTTTTTAATATAATTTTATTTATTTAAGGAAATTTAATCGTATTTTGGAAATTTGCGCTATCGTCTCTTCCAGTATCGATTTAAACGTGCAAAGTTTTCTCAGAACGAAAGCCAAATGCCCGTTAAATTTCTTCGAAGCAACAAGTGGGGGTTGGTCCAAATCCACCCCTGCGCCTCATTCATTCTTGATTTGTTTGAACAGCGTTTGGAAAGTAAGTAAGCTCCTCATTTTCTACATTTTTGTTTTAATATCTGGTGACCTTATATGAAAAAAATTGATCGGCATTGATTTTCCCTTTTAATAATCACTCAAAATTGTTTACGGCATTAATTTATGGAATTTATTGATATTAATAAAATATTTAGAGTAAAAATGTTTTATAACATGAAATTTAATAAGGTTTTAGTATTTTTTTTTTTTTTTTTTTTTTTTTTTTTTTTAAAGAATAGAAAATTTTATTGTTTTGTAACATTACAATTAGTTTAACAATAAATAGAGTAGTTCTCTAAGGAATCTAATTGACTTGTGACGTGATTTAAGGCGAGGCCCAGTGGCCACCCTTTGCTTTTATCCATAATAATAATATTAAGTAAAATAAATTATTTAGAAGTTAATATAGTTAATTAATTAAATAATTAATAAATAAATATTATAATGACTAGGGAGAATTAAATAAATATATTAAATAATGAACAAGGTAGAATTCTGGATTATGTATTCTCCAATTTGACAGAGGTCAAGACTGTACGAGATACTCTACCTATTGTGCCTGTGGACAAGTTTCATCCGGCTATCGATATTCGTTGCTCGCTCATTGCCCCCTTAAGTTACTAAGATCGAATTGTATAGGTAAGCATTGGAACTTTTATAAATGTAATTTCCTTTTATTGAATGATCATCTATCATCGATAGACTGGTCTTTCCTCGAGATATGTGACCTTGACATGGCCGTCAGTTTGTTTTATTCCACATTATATCGACTATTCGATGAATGTGTCCCTGTTAAGAGGCAACCTACCTCCAACCGTTTTCCCTCGTGGTTTTCTCCAGGTACCATTAGCCTGATTAACAGGAAAAATCGCATTTATCACAAGTACAAATTGTCCAATAGTGCAGACCATTCTAGTGAATTTGCTACCTTAAGAGCCGAATCAAAGGCATCTATAAGGGCTGATTACAAAAAGTTTGTTTCGTCCTCAGAGGAGCTTATTAGTGACAATGTTCAACACATCTGGAACTTCATGAAGTCCAAACAAAAACAAGATGGGTATCCCCGTATTATGAAAACTCGCTTAATTCTCCTCTTTCCAATGACTCTGCTGTGGCCGATGCATATCGAGAGGTATTCCAGGCAAACTATAGCCCTCCTATGGTTCACCCATTCTCTCCTATTACCAATGTTATATTCGATGATGTTATCTCCACTTGTGTTCTTGACGATTCAGTTATTTTAGATAAATTAGTTGCGTTGGATCGTAATTGTTCTCCTGGTCCGGACAGTGTACCCTCTATTGTGCTCAAACAGTGTGCTATTCATATTATGCAACCGCTGTCTATATTGTTCAGAAAATCTCTGGCATCTGGAACGGTTCCTGACTTGTGGAAGGATTGTCATATTGTCCCAGTCTTTAAGAAAGGTGATAGATCTTTGGTTAATAATTATCGACCTATATCGAAGATCTCGAGTATTCCAAAACTATTCGAGTCCATTATTGCTGACCAACTATCCATTCATTTCCGGCAGTTTATTAATGATCAGCAACACGGTTTTGTGCTTGGAAAATCTACGACCACTAACCTGCTTGTCTTTAGAGAATTCCTGGTTAATGCTGTCGAACAAAGGTCCCAGGTTGATGTTATATACACTGACCTTGCCAAAGCGTTCGATTCGGTAGATCATAATCGACTACTCTTCAAATTGGAACATTTAGGAATTACAGGGTTGCTTCTTCAATGGCTGGAATCTTACTTAACTAATAGAAAGGCATTTGTTATCTTTAGGAATGTACTATCTAGTGAATTGCTATCACATCTGGCGTGATCCAAGGCTCGCATATTGGCCCCCTGCTTTTTCTACTCTATTTTAATGACGTCTTCCCATCTTGTACAGCAGCCAATATGTTGGCCTTCGCTGACGATGTGAAAATCTTTAAACGCATTGATAGTATCTCCGATTGCCTGTGTCTTGCTCAAGATCTGTCCCAATTTTCTCAGTGGTGTAAAATGAATGGCCTGAAAGTCGAAATTAATAAA
Source organism: Orius insidiosus (assembly GCA_014119065.1). Lineage (NCBI taxonomy): Eukaryota > Metazoa > Arthropoda > Insecta > Hemiptera > Anthocoridae > Orius > Orius insidiosus. Next base: position 22,353 of record JACGAQ010002483.1, read on the forward strand.
TGTATGGTCATCAGTTTTTCTCGTCAACGACATCAAATTACATTCGATTACTCTTTAGAAGACCAATCACTCTCTAGAGTGACGTCGGTGCGTGACTTGGGTGTTATTTTCGATGCAGACCTCACATTCAAAGAGCATATTTCGAGTGTCATTTCCCGTTCTTATAGAATGCTTGGGTTTATAAAGCGATCCACTAGTGACTTTAGGTCCGTCCAAACAGTTCGATCCCTTTACTTTGCGTATGTTCAAAGTGTGATGGATTATGCTTGTAGTGTATGGTACCCACATCACGACTATCATTTCAACGATTTAGATAGGGTTCAAAAATTGGCGTTTAAGTATTTTGCCTATATTGAGCGTAAGGGGCCTTACGACTCGAAATCTACAGCTGAGTGGCGTGTTCACTATAATATCCTGTCCTCTTCTCACAGGATGTTATTCTTAAGTATTTGTTTTTTGTGGAAATTAATCAACAATTATATAATATGTGGCGACCTGTTGGAGTTAATTGCCTTTCATGTCCCACCACGCTCCACTCGATATGGCGCTTTGTTTTCATTAGCATTCCATCGAACTGATTATGGCAGAAGCCGATCCTTTTCCAGAATTCTTAAAATGTGTAATGATCTGGATAAAGATATAGTCATTGACCTCTTTAACGATAAGTTACCAGCAATAAAGCGCACAATGCGAACCCATTTTTTTGATAATGTTACATAAAGTTTATTAATTCATTCATAGTTTTATTATTTATTTATTTATTCATAGAATCAAAGTTTTATTTTTTATGCGCCCTTATTTATTAATTTAAAATTTTTTTATGTACACCCCTTTAAAATATCTGTGTAATTGAGTATGTTGTTTAATGTTTATAGTAGTATATTTGTGTTATAATGACTGTGTTAATTGGCTGTGAATTAGCTGTAAACATTGATGAATAAATAATAATAATAAAATAAGTCAAACGGGGAGAAACGAAATGGGATCACTTTTCATTATATCACTTAATTCCTTAAGTGATTTCATCAATTGATTGATCCATAGGGAGCTTTCGTTTTAAGCGTCGATGTGAGGAGGAGGTGGAGGTTGTCTAACTATGTTGGCGATTAGGGATTCGGATGATCCGTCATTCTATTTTAAGGTTTATATAGGCGAATTTGATGAAGTCGTGAATCTTAGGAATTCCGGTGTCGCGGTGAAGAGTGTCATTTTGAATAAACCATTGAGCCCCGGTGATTAGCGAAGAACCCGATTTTGAGTGACTTGAATTTTATTAAGGTGACAGTTGGCGGCGGAACCCCAAATTTCGCACGAATATGCCCAGATAGGCCGAATCAATGACGTATAGATGAGTTTTTGGTGTCGATGGATAAAGGTGATGAAGGTCCTAGAAGGGGACGAAGCTGACGAATTCTTTGACGTATCCTATTAACTATGTATTTTATGTGTTCACCCCACGTTAATTTAGAATCTAAATGTACGCCCAAGTATCGGACTACATGGCTATTCGGAATCGGCACGTCATCAATCTTTAAGTGGTCCATGTAGTTCACTCTTTTTAATGTGAACGGAACAACAGCCGATTTGTTGGCGTTCAATACGATTCTCCACTTGCTGCACCAGTCGTCTACATCGTTTAGGTGTCGCTGCAATTCACTATGGGCTATTGAGAACTGATCCGCCCTCCTAACAATCGCTACGTCGTCAGCTAGCTGGGCCATTAACGAATTCTCCGAAGAGGGAAAGTCGTGGGTGTACACAAGATATAACAAAGGACCGAGAACGCTTCCTTGAGGAACTCCTGCGTTCATAGACTTAGCCGAAAGAGACCTTGAAGATATTTTACTGAGTACGTCCTGCCGTGAAGATAATTTTAGTATTTTGTTGAAGAAATTTTTTAACTTCCTTAAAGAGGTTATTGGTTTTCTCTTATGTCTCCTAATACATATAATTTTTTCGTTTCAGAATGAGTTATAATAATTATTATAACAATAAAAAAAAATCCGACCGGTGTCGACGTCGCCCCGGTCCTCGCCGAGACCTTTTGACCCCGGAGGAGGTCTCCCAGTAAGTAATCTTAGCTTAATCTAATTATTACAATAATTAACATCTTAATTCGTCCTTTTTTTATTTTTAATTTTATCTCGGAGAATGTAACGAGGGCGATTTTTGGATTCGAAAAATTACGGAGATATGTGTTTTTTGAAATTTTAAAAATTCGTTCCGGCTGAACCGTTGCGTTGGTCCGATTTTCACCAAATTTCACCAATTAATCCTTAGGTTTTTTATTTTTTATTTATTATTTTTTTTTCTGCAAATTTTTTGTAAAAAAGTATCATTTAATTTATTTCATGAGAATTTCATACCTCCACCGCTTACGAGAGGGACACCCGTTGGGCAAAAAGCCCATTATTATAATCTGATAGGTACTTAAATAAATTTTCGAAAAAAAAGTTAAAAAATTTTTAGCCAAAGAAAAAAAACTCATTCCTTAGAAGTGGATTTTTTTCTTTTTTTCGAAATATTATCAACATACATCGTCCAAATTAAAAAAATTCAGCTTATTAATTAATTTTATTTATTACCGAAATGCGTTAATCGTATACATCTCAAGCCTTATACGCAGGTTAACCCTTGATGAGCTCAGGGACATAACCATTCTTTCTAGACTTCTAGAGGAAGTAAGTAATTATTCATTTCCTATTTATTTTTATTAATTTATTTTTCTATTACAGATGATACGGAGAGAAGAGGAGAGGAGAGCGAATGAGGCTCTCGAAAAAAAAAAAAAAAAAAAAAAAAAATTTAAAATATGTACTTTTATAATAAATGTAATATATAATATATAACTATGTATGAATTAGAATTATTTGGTATTAAAATTTTCCCCTTTTTCTGGTTTTGTTTCGCAACTTCTCAAGTGGAATGAAATAAAAAGTCATAATGGAGGACGAAAAAAAGGCTTAAGCCATTTTATCTATCTAAGTATTGAAGTTATTATTAAATATTAGATTTGTTCAATATTTTTAGAATTTTTGATTTAATTTTACGTGTTGAACTTTTTTTTTTTCGTAATAATACGATCGCAATTTTTATGGAGACTTTTTTCGATGGAGACTTGAATATAATTGTCAATTTGTGTGCTTTTTTTCGAGAAAATGAAATATTTAATAAATAATATTATTATGTGTTAAATTAAAGAAAATGTTTTAATTTACAAGAAAAACTAAGTTAAAGTATTGGCCATGTCAAGGTGGCCCCTCCGAAATTCCAACTTGCCTTCATCGTTTCACTATAGGTAATTGTCTACTATTTTTGTGCTTTTCTTCGAGAAAAATCAATTTCTAATATTATTTTTTTTGTGATAAATTACAAGAAAAACAAAGTTAGGTATATCGGTCATCTCCACTTATTTCTCGAAGAAACAGCAAAAGCTGCAGTTGTAAGGCTCATGCAGGGTCAACCCCCGATCATTTCGAGACATGAGCTGAAACAACAGAAACTCCGCGACGCCATAAGGTCCGATCCCATACTGGGGATGCCCTCGGACTATGCTGTCAAGGAGTATCACTTTGATAATAAATTCAAAGTGATAATCCCGGACAGGGAGGAGTGGAGGGCAAACCGCCCCATAAACGCTCACTCTATCTGGTACACCGATGGCTCCAAAATGCCATCTGGCACTGGGGCCGGGGTGTACGGACCAAAGCATCATGCTGAAATGACTATCTGCCTGGGACGGTATGCCACCGTCTTCCTGGCGGAAACAATAGCACAAATTGAACACTGCGCTAAGGAAATACGCAGATTGGGCTTAAAAAACAAGGATTGGGCTGTGAACCTAACTAACGTCGATTTAGACAGCAAGATTTTAAAATTAGTAGCGTTAGGTCCCAAGTTCTGTGTCCCCATTAAGCCCCAACTGAATCATTACATAGATATACTTGCTGAAACAGATCGATTCATTAACACCTTAAGGGATGAGGACAAAAAAGCCATTATCCGCATGTCACAGCAACATCATCTTGAATTTTAAAAATCATTCGAATAATCAAACCAATCCTTGTGGTACATAGGCAATAATCTGTGTTAATGGATAAAAACGATTATAAGGAAAAAATGGAGATCTTACTAGACAATTCGATATACAGATTGACCAAAAAAGACCTAACAAATGAAGTGCAAACAAAGAACAATAAACTAATATCTGCACTGGAAAAGAATGAATTTATTTCTAAATATGAAGGTTTAAAACTTAGATGCTACAATGGCGTATCCCCTAAAATCTATGGTCTCCCAAAAACTCATAAGCCAATAACCCGTTACGTCCAATTGTAAGCTTCATAGGCTCCCCAACCTACAAAGTATCCCAATATATAACTAATATTCTAAACAATTTACGACAAGAAAATAAAATACTCAATCAAGAGATAGAATTTAAAGAGAAAATTCGAACCTTAAAAGTCCCAACCAACCATAAATTATTTCTTTAGATGTTGCTTCCCTATTTACCAATATTCCCATCGACTTAACCATGGATATAATTAAAGAAAAATGGCCCACCATATCACCACATACTAAAATTCCAAAAGATGATTTCATCAATCTGGTCAAATTTTGTATCACGTCAGGTTACTTCACTTACAACGACCAGTGTTATAAACAAGTATCAGGTGCAATGGGCAGCCCTCTGAGCCCCATTTTTGCAGATATTATCATGGGTCGCTTAATCAATAATGCACTGAGTAAACTAAGTTTTAACCCTCCGTTTCTTTTTCTCTATGTCGATGACATTCTAACTTGCATCCCGAACGATAAAATTGATGAAATGGTTAATACATTTAATGATTTCCACCAGAGTTTAAACTTCACATTTGAAGATGAAACTGATGGTGCCATTAACTTCTTGGACACTACGGTCACCCGAATGTCTGATGGTACGATCCAAACCAAATGGTACTCGAAGTCGATTGCCTCTAATAGATTAATTCATTTCAAGTCCTCTCAACCATACTCTCAAAAAATTAATGTGATTAAGAACCTCATTGGACGGTCTTCAACCTAAAAAGTGACCCTGTATCACAAGAAGACAAATCAACCGTGATAAACATCCTAAGAAAAAATGGATACCCGAGAGTTCTAATCAATAATGTATCAATAATGACGGTTTTTGGAAAATGAATACCAGACGTAATGACACAACATTCGACAAATTTGTATGTTTCCTTACATACAGGGTCTCTCGGAAATTTAAAGAAGTCCATCTTGAACGTGGCCCCCACGACTAGGGTGGCATTCAACAATGTTGGTAGATTGGAAAGCATTTACTGGAAACTTAAAGATGTACAAAAATAGAAAAGATCTCAGGATGTGTTTATTGCATCCCATGCAAGTCCTGCGTAGAGGAGGGCATTGATTCCAAATACATACTACGGCGAAACAGACCAATATCTTTGGAAACGAATTTACCAGCATAAATACAGCTGCACACTGAAGAAAGACGAGGCAAGCGCATTGGCGGAACATGCAGTATCTCGCAACCACATCTTTGATTGGGAAAATGTGAAGATAATAAAAAAGGAAAAGAACCGTCACAGAAGAAAATTTTGGGAAGCAGTATGCATAAAAAAAGACAAGACCTCAATTAACAAGAAAAGTATACAGACGGCCTGAGCCGATGCTACACCCCTATAATACTCGAATCTACACGTAATCGTAGAGACGACACACAAGAGGTTGATACTGTACAACTTGTAACCCTACCCGATCAATACCTTCCCCGTGTCCACCTCATGACTTTCACAATTGATATAGATAGATAGATAGATAGATAGATAGATAATGAACTTTATTTACAACTTATAGTTAGACAATCTTTGTACAAACAGTATACAATTTCATAATGCGAAAAAATAAAATAAAATTACTCTCTTCTTCATAAAATAATAAATTTTTACTTTTTTTCTTATTATTTTTATTTAATTATTTTTGACAAACCAAAGATTTACTCAAAAAAAGTTACAGTAAAAAATTAAAGTTCCATACAACAATGGTAACAAAAATTACCGTTTGGGATCCGAAATCGATTTTTCAAAAATTAAAAATTAAAATAGTCCCGAGTTCTTTTCTGTACTCTATGGCTTTGATTGTGTAATTAATCAGTCAGTGCAATCTTCCGTAGAGTTAAGGGATGAAATAATTTTGTCCATGCCTAATCGAGGGAAGCCCGTGTAAAGTAACCGAAGCTCTGAAAGAATGGAGCATTCCCCAAGAAAGTGGATAAGAGTTTCCGCGTCGTAAGAATTACAAAGAGGGCAAATGTCAATTAGATTATCTCGAATTGGGGAGGCATTGAGGTAAATCATTTCTGTTCGGAGTTTAAAAAACCAACGGGATTGATAAGGGGTTAGCGGGCAGGGCGAGGAGGGTTCGAACAGAGCTCGGGAGAGGTCCAGTTGCTTGTAGAGGGTGAATTTTTGCGAGAGAAGGGCTTTTTCCAACTGTTCTTCACGATGCCGGAGACGTAAACCACTCAAAACCTCTTCCATATGAGCTTTCCACTCTGCAATATTTTCCACAGTGAACGAGAAATTTAGACTCAAATCTCGAGCGTAGGTGTTGAGGCAAGCAACCATGACGCATTTGACTTTATCACCTCCAGAGCTACAATTTTAGGAAGGCGAGAGGAAGGGTAGGAAAGGATTTTGCAGATATACGAGAGATGGAGTTTAAGGGTTCTAGGTATATCATGTAGTTAGGAGTAAAGCTGGGAAGAGAAAAAAGTTTTCGGATGAAAAATCGCTGGAATGCTTCGACTTCCTCATAACGGCGGAAGCCCCAAGGTTGACTTTCACAATTGAAAAAAGGGAAAACCTTCAACGTTCTCTCTTTTTTAAAAAAAAACTCGTTTCATATGCCAGTCTCCGAGGATACCACGAATCTAGACGCAACATCTTCTCTGATGAAATACAGTTCAACTCGTTTTTGAAACACCGACTCAATGTTTCTAAAGTTTTTTGTCAAGTAAGCTTGAAAAAATTTGTTTTTTGAAAAATCATACTATTGTATTTCTGTTTAGGTCTTGAAAAAGGGAACAAACATTCCCGAAACGTCGACATTAAAACTAAATTGAAGCAATTTGTTTACTTCTTGGCTGCGAACCCACTACCACGAAAATTAATGAAAATTTCGTACATAAGACAATACTTTTATTAACTTCAACCCCTCCAAAAAACCGCGAGAAATCGTTCATTTGTCCTCTGACTCTCAAGCGAGGAAGTTCGTTGCCCTCTGGACAAGTTTAGTGCGTACGCAGCTTATCTCCGAAAGGCACCATCATTAAGGTAAGCAATAAAAAATGTACAACTCGATATTATTATATTATTATCTTCATTATTATTTACAGCGACACCTATTTTTTCAGTCCAAATTTTAAAATGCGGTGCTTTTTATGCGTTTCGACCTTTCCTACTTTCAATGAACTGTATAGTCACCAGAAGCGTGTTCACAATTTAAATAGTAGCTCAGATTTTCATTGTGTTGAATGCACCCAAAAATTTACGCTTTTTAAAAGATACAAAAAACTATTTTGACAAAACATATAAACAAATCATTCGATTCCGCAAGTCATTTTACCCCTATGGAACGCAATTCACCCATTACTTCTCCAGTTCAACCCTCCACTTCATCATATAACATACAAACTCTACAAACATATAACATACATGAAAATCAGGCGTCAGATCCAGCTTTTTTTAATTTTCCCATATCATCAGATCAAGCGATTATGACTATATGCTCATTTAGAATCAATAGAAGAATCAGCCTTTCAATTTTGTTTAAGCCTTCCAACAAAGACACTTTCAAGAAAAGACTTTATAATATTCAAAAATCTATAAGTGAAGAGATTATCGCCCCTATTTAGATTTATTTAAAAATATTATAACCTGTCAAAAAAATCCGGATCAATCTCAATCCTTCCTTAGCGATATTATGTGCTGTATATCTAAACTAAGAAATCCATTCCTAAATTTGACTCTGATCACAAGTTTTATACAACATTACAATTAAAATCATCCAATCACTATGAATCATTTTCATTCAATATATATGTATCACATGGCCTAACCTGGATTTTGACAAAAAAAAAAAAAATCAAAATTTTAATTTTTAATGATAACTAAATCTTAGTATGTAGCTCTGAAATTTTCCTCAATAATATTATATTTTTATTTAAAAATAATAAATACGCTTAAAAGCAGTAGCCAGAGAATATTGTCGGCCCGCCATCAAAAACCTTTTTTTTGTTTATAGACCTAATAAAAATTATGGATTTTATCGTGATTGAAACCTAGAGGACGTCACATAGAGGGTTTCACAATGAATTCTCTTTGAGGAAGTTGAAGGATACGACAAATCATTCAATAAGTGAGTCCACTTTTATTAATTATTCTAAAGCAAATGGAAGGAGTTGAAGATGACTCCTTATTTCTTACCTTGCTGAATTTAGGCCTTCTTTATTGATCAGTTCGATTTTCAACTTTCTAACCTACCTTTTCTCTTTGAAAATCTAAGGGCTATTTGTCGCAATTTTCATCGGATTTTTGCAAAATATTCCTGTTATCTTATTCCTTATCATAAGGATTATAAAGGATAAATATCCTTTATCTTGATTTGTGTGCTCCTGAAAAGAATTATAAATTGTCATAAAAAAAATACATCAAAACCGATTTTATGAGCTGAATTCTACCTAAATCTCGCAAGTTACAAAAACACTCGTCACTCAATAGAAACACCATGTTTTTCCGGAAACGTAAGCACGAGCGAGCGCGAAATATAATCTGATTAGGCAGCTATAAACCAGAAATTCCCTGTTAAACCATTTATTCAAGCTTTTAACTTTATTGTCGCTTCGCTTAAGTCATGTAGGTGCTTTGCTTTCGTTTTTATAAAACTTCCAAAAAATAAATAATAGAAAAATAATATTATTTGCATTTTCCTCTCGTTATCAATCGTATGCAACCAGAAGGTTATTTATTGACTTTTTAACAATATCTTCGTTTCAGTTCTCTCAGTTAACAAAATCGTTTTGGGTTTAAAAATTAAAAAATTAATACATTTACAAAAGAAATTTATTACTATTTTATTAATACATTATTCTAATCACTAAATTTTATTCTCGGAATTCTTGAATAGTCTTCGTTTCTTTCTTGGGCTCTTTTCTTGTCTTGTTCTCGTTGATCCCCAATCTCCTTTTATGGTAACGTCGCGTCGGTTTGTAGCTTTTCAAGAACTCCTTTGTATCCTCACTTTGAAATGTTTCTATAACAGAAGATAAAAGATTACTTATTTAATTATTTTTAGTTTCTTTCTTTCCTATCCCTCCACCCCAAGGTTTTAAAAAAATATAAATTAATTTTGCTATAATAAACTATTGAACTTCCTGCTTGAAATGCGCGAACGATGTCGCTTTTCTACTTTTCAATTTGAGACCCCATAAGGGGGAAAAAACCTTCGGAAAAGCGTTCAACACGCTTTCCACTGAGAAAATCTCAAGAAAAGGAAATCACAGGGCGTAGACAAGATGAAACTTTATCTTTTTTCCTCCCTTCTTTTTAAGGAAATTTTTTTAGTTTTGTGTAAAAATAAACTGTTTATCAGTAAGTCCATTCTGGGCTGAGTAATTTTCTTAGTGAGTAATTTTGTAGGATATCTAATGCAGAATCACTGTTAATCAACTTTTGATTATGAAGGAATTGAAAGCAAGACGATAAATCTACATTTTTATTTTCAAATCATCGTTTCTTTATTATGCCTTGACTAAACACAGTTCAAGGTCTTCTGTAAACCGTTAAAAATCCGTGGCTGAAGGCCTCCGAAAAGTATCTAATAAACGAAGCGAGGTTGCTTCAAGTTGCATTCAGGGTTGCCTAAATATTATTTTAGTATTCCCTAAAATATATTCTTCGAAAAATGAAAGGCATTTTTAAGATGAAGAAGACTCGGATAATAGTCAGAAATGGCACTTGAAGAGTCACTTGGTACTCTAGCCATCATCGCCGTCGCTCCTAAGAAAGTTCCTCGCCCTAACTACGTGACCAGAATTGACCTACACTTCGCGCACGTATTTTAATACAGTATACGAACTGCGTTTGTGAAAGTAGTAAAAAAAAAACTAATATGGAAATTCAGTTTATTAGTTTTCCTTCTGTATAAATAAATATCAAGTACCTGTTGGAAGGGGGCGTTAGTTTTACTTTTATTAATCCCATTGCAAATTAAGTTTTTTTTTTCAATTATGTAAATAAACAAATTTAACCTAAGTAAAATATCAAGTGTTGCAAAAATACATACCGAGAACTTCCAGAAAATCCATCCTTCAATGGCTCTCGGCAAACAAACTGTAAATGAAAATGATAATGTTTTTCGTTTGGCATTAATATTAATAAGTTTTATACGTTTCATATGGAAATCCATCGAAGATTCTGATTGAAGGATGTCCTCCGACGGGAAATTTTGAATGTCAGAAGGTTCTTTAAGTTAATCTTAAGTTCACAAAAATACGAAATACATTCTTAGTACAGTTACCAAATTGTTTCTGTTAGAAAATTTCAAATCTAAAAATCGACATAAAATCCTCTCTTCTAAATAAATTTTCAAATAATAAAAAAAAAAAAAAAGTAGGAGGGAAGTATTGTGGCGGTTCGGTTCGCTACCATATGATTTATTACATAATCATTATTGAAATATAATTCATTCGAATTAGTCAACTCAATTATTTCATACGAAATACATTCTTAGAAGAGTTACCAAATTGTTTCTGTTAAAAAATTTCAAATCTAAAAATCGACATAAAATCCTCTCTTCTAAATAAATTTTCAAATAATAATAAAAAAAAAGTAGGAGGGAAGAAACCAAATTGTAACCATTTACTCCTTATTTACTTCTTTTTGGAGTAAATAAAATTATCTTTTTATTTGCATTAAATATCACTTCAGCAGGGAGAAATTTCATAGCTCCACCACTTACGAGAGGGACATCCCTTGGGCAAAAAGCCACCTTTTTCTACCTTGATACTTTAAAACATTACAGAATTATCCAAAAATAAATATTAAAACAACAATTAAATTGTTGAATTTAACTTTTCTTTGAAGAAACTTTCCTGCGAACTTCCAAGCCCACGTTAAAACACGATTTGAACCGGTCAGAGGAAATTCCTGGCGACCATTATGATCGTCAATATTCAAATGGTCGGTAATGAAGAATCCTGGAAAGTCCTGAAAAAAACAAAGCTGTAAAAATTAAAAAAGACATATAAAATTGTTAACAAAAATCCAAGTTCAAATACTGAGACATAAAGAAATCACGTATTTAGTGCGATACTTGGGGAAATCATAGCAAAATACTCGGATGATAAAAACGAACCAACACCGAGAGCGGAAGAAAAAAAGATCCCATTGGGATCCATTCAGAGGGGTAACGTAATCCATAGTGAAGAGGACCTCTGAGCCTTATCGGCATAAAAAATATAAAAACATGGAGGAGCAGGAAAGCCCAAAATTTTCACATCCTTCAAAATTATTAGGAGGCTTATCTACTATTAAACTAACACCTTCCAATTGATGTTCCGCTGATGTCGATGAATCTTCCATGTTGTCTCCCGAAGAAGGGGAGGAGCACTCTAGACCTATGTTTTTAAAGCCATTCGTGAGACGGACATTGTCAAAATATACCTAATGTATTACTCAGTTATGACTCAAATTCTGGCTCTCAACCGCAAGGACTTAAAGCTTCTGATTTGTATCCTGATAGGGTACCACCCAGTTCGGTACCACTTGAGCAACATGGAACTAGTTGCAAAGGGTTAGTGCATACTCTACGATGAAATAGAAAGAGACCACGGAGATCCTTAAGCAACAACCAATATTCAACAGTTACAGTACCTTTTCCATGCAACAAGCTCTTAGGGATTGAAGACTGCCATTAGGAATCCAGTGATTACAAGGAATAAATATTTTACCAAAACGGATATGAAAGGCAACCTACATATCCTACCAGGCTACCAGCTGAGGGACCTTTGGGGTAAAACCTAGGAAATTTTGTGATTAACAGGAGTTTATTGAACCGATCATAACGGCTACCAAAATCTGGCAGTTCCACATAAATTGCAAACTGTGATCATTTACGAATTAGTTTACGCTCTTAATAAGAAACATAAAAAAACTTACGTCCAGAATTAACTTTTTGACCCACCAAAAATGCGGTACAGGTGAAACTTGTGATTTGCGGAACCTGTGATTAGCGGAAACCTGTCAGTTTCGGAAAATCTTTTCGGTCCCGGCCAGTTAGATAGGAAATCCTAAGTATTGGAACCTGAGATTTACGGAAACTGTCAAATGTGGAAACGGAAAAGGCCGTTATCAAAAATACCGAGTTTTGCGGAATTTTTTTAAAAATCTTTATCATTAATTACCAACGTTAAAACGGCTGTTACTACCCTTAGGAGGTAAAAATTGCCTTCTTAATCTCTCTCTTTTGTTTTTCCGACCGTTGAATTTCCCTTACGCCATGAGCTTAAAATTTTTTTTTTTTCGGACAAAAAAACTTAGAACATTTTTCAAAAAAAAGAACTTAGAAAATTTTTCGAAAAAAAGAACTAAGCCCGAAAAAAAAAAAACTTTGAAAATTTTTTGAAAAAAAAAATTTTTTTTTTTTCGGACAAAAAAACTTAGAACATTTTTCTAAAAAAGAACTTAGAAAATTTTTCGAAAAAAGAACTTAAAAAATTTTTCGAAAAAAAAAAAAAAAAAAAGCCCGAAAAATTTTTCGAAAAAAACTTTGAAAATTTTTTGAAAAAAAAAATTTTTTTTTTTTCGGACAAAAAAAACTTAGAACATTTTTCAAAAAAAAGAACTTAGAAAATTTTTCGAAAAAAAGAACTTAGAAAATTTTTCGAAAAAAAAAAAAAAAAAAAAAAAAAAAAAAAAAAAATTCTCCTTTATACTTTCCCTCCCTACTACATCCCCTTCCTTTATACTTTCGTTCCCTTATACTTCCCCCTCCATTATACTTCCCCCTCTGTTATACTTTCCCCTTCCTTATACTTTCCCCTCCGTTATACTTCCCCCTCCGTTATACTTCCCCTCCCATATTATACTTCCTACTCCTAATCTCTCTCTTTTGTTTTTCCGACCGTTGAATTTCCCTTACGCCATGAGCTTAAAATTTTTTTTTTTTTCGGACAAAAAAAACTTAGAACATTTTTCAAAAAAAAAGAACTTAGAAAATTTTTCGAAAAAAAGAACTAAGCCCGAAAAATTTTTCGAAAAAAACTTTGAAAATTTTTTGAAAAAAAAAAATTTTTTTTTTCGGACAAAAAAAACTTAGAACATTTTTCAAAAAAAAGAACTTAGAAAATTTTTCGAAAAAAAGAACTTAAAAAATTTTTCGAAAAAAAAAAAAAAAAAAAAGCCCGAAAAATTTTTCGAAAAAAACTTTGAAAATTTTTTGAAAAAAAAAATTTTTTTTTTTTCGGACAAAAAAAACTTAGAACATTTTTCAAAAAAAAGAACTTAGAAAATTTTTCGAAAAAAAGAACTTAAAAAATTTTTCGAAAAAAAAAAAAAAAAAAAAAAAAAAAAAAAAAAAAAAAAAAATTCTCCTTTATACTTTCCCTCCCTACTACATCCCCTTCCTTTATACTTTCGTTCCCTTATACTTCCCCCTCCATTATACTTCCCCCTCTGTTATACTTTCCCCTTCTTATACTTTCCCCTCCGTTATACTTCCCCTTATACTTCCCCTCCCATATTATACTTCCTACTCCGTTATACTTCCCCCCCGTTATACTTCCCTCCCACATACTTCCCACTCCGTTATACTCCTCCCATATACTTCCCCCTCCTATATAGATACTTCTCTTTAAGGAAGTTCCCGTCGGGGCCAGCTCCAGACTAGTACTTTTTTTTTAGTTCTACTCAAGATGTCGAGTCGAAGAGTACAGTTTACTAATAAACAAAAAATTGAAATAATAAAGTGTCATGAGAATAAAAAGTGTAGTGTGGAACAACTCTAAGAAATCTATAAGTGTGGCAAAACTCAAATTTATCACCTGCTTAAGAACAAGGCTGAAATAATGCGAGAAGTGGAAGTCGGGACCCGCGAACTCCAAGCGAAGAAGAAAGCCACTAAAAGTCAAAACGATGCCATAAACGAGCAAGTATGGAATGGTTCGTTAGAACAAGGGCCAGAAATATTCCTATATCGGGACCAATGGTTCAGAAGAAGGCCAAACAGATTGCCATTTCTTTTGAAAATCGATCTTTCAAGGCTTCTAACGGATGGCTGCAGAGTTTCCGATCAAGACATAGCGTCGTATGGACCAGGGTGTTATTAAATGCCTAAAGACTCATTACAGGAAAAACCTTATGCAGTCCCTGGTCGCTGCAGTGGACCAAAGCACGGCTTGTGAGTTAGCTAAAAAAATCCGTCCTAGATTCAATTCGGTGGCTCGATAAAGCTTTCCGAAACATATCAAAAAAGACTGTATCAAAGTGTTTTAAAAATGCAGGATTTGAACTCAAAAGGCAGAATGAAATTTTGGACGATGACCTCAGCCTATCAATTTCGGAGGACGAAGACGATCCACCTCAGCTGGGTGATTTTCACCTGATAGAAATGATGTTTTAACTTGTGACGACGGCCTATACCCGTTGGATGAAACACCAGCTGCAACGGAAGATGAAAAGATATCAGAAGAAAAAGATGAGAAGTCGACAATCAAAATCATAGTGAAGCTTTGGCAGTGCTAAAAAATTTATCCTTATTTTATGCAGAGCAAGGTAACTTGTAGTGTCATAATTATGTCCACGAAGCTTAATCATTGACAGAAACAATATTATTAAAAAAGAAATGTCCAAAAAAAAACTCACCGACTACTTTAAATAAACATTTGTAAAAACATATGTTTTAATTATTATTCTTTTCATTGTCAATCATCTGACTCTCAGTTCTAAAAGTGTCGAACGTAAATTTAAATTTGCTAATTATTTTGTAAATAAATTCGTTCGAAAGATCTTAAACATTTATCTAGTCATTAAAATTCATGTTTTGTATTACATACATATAAAGTGAATAACGATTGACTAGTCGCAATGTGATACTGTTCCACATTTTTCGTATTTATTGGCTTTAAATTAATTTTTATTTAAATAAATCACGTTTATAATCAATCACTATTGTTTCATGATTACCTATAGATTATCAACCTTCATCCATGCTTTTAAAGTAAAATAAATCTAAAGAATCAATTTATTTATTATTTACTTCACGTACTTACAGTAGCTTGTGCTAATTCACGCACTGTAATTGCATTCAATAATAAATACTTTAAATAATTTAAAATAAAATGGGTAAATGAATACGTTAAGTAGTAATGGAAAGACATAGGTGGATATAGGTAAACCCTGTCTAATGCGGAAACCTGTGAGATGCGGAAAATTTTACTCAGGTTTCACCTGTATATGTTTTCTGGCCAAACGAATAATGCAATACCTATTCCATCCCCAATAACATACAACAAAATCGCACGAACTTCATAACAAGATACAAGACATCCATTATTACGTATTAGCTTCGTTCGAACATTAGGTACAAAATCCATAGGGACCTCCCTTACCTTCGAATAATCCGGGAACTCTGAGAACAGTAAAAACTGTCCCGAATCATTAAAGAGAGTACAACCTAGTACGGAATTTAATACAAACGAACACCACAGGATGGGATACTTAGGACTAAAAGTCCGGGGGATAATGTTGTAGGTCCCAAAGAAAATAGAATGGAGTAAAGGGAGAAAACCCAATTAGTTTAAAATGTTTGGTTGTTCGCCCTCCGATCGAGCCTATTCCGAACTCCAGGATTAGTTCCCTTTTAAATGCCTTCTCCATTTTCGATTGAGAATCAACCATCTGTCTCTGGTACCTCTTGGAAATTTTTAATTGCCCTGGACTTCAAGTAGATATTAACTATATCCAAATATCGTGTATCTTAAGGCAGATTAGAGCATATAGCCAAAAATATGGTCAAAATTGCAACATCCTTTTAATTTGCTTTCACGCTGAAAGCGAACCGAAAAATAATAGCTCGTTTAGTCAATCAAATGTGCACGAAAGATAATGGAAGAACAATCTCAGAGAAACACATCCTTGAATTCTTTTGGCGTCCAGGAAAAACGAGACGACTTTTCTAAACATCAGTAATGCTCCAGCAACGTACTTGGCAAAAATGTCGAAAGACAGAAGACATAAACTCGCTTAAGACAGCAACGCCTTTCTAAAAAGTAAATACGGTAGCAGTTGAATAGCCAAGCTCCGTAGTAAGACAGACGTATAGTTTTTAAAGATATCGCGAGTCCTGTGCGGTGTATTTCATTTAAGTTAACGTGAGAGTTTATCAGGAATTATGGAATGTAACATTGCGTCTGTAATTTTGTATCTAATCTTGACAAATATTTGGATCTTTTGAGTTCGGAGGTCGTAAAGCGGGAATAGGGGGTGGAAGTAATAGTTGTTGCTAAAGGGAAGAGCCTCCACTGTATGCCTGAGATAAACAAATCCCTTCTACTCTCGACCCTATCCACCATGCCTATGCCGCTTCCCAGCATATTAGAATCCCAACCACTTTGATCCTTTATCTTCCTCTTCTCAATCACACATGGTTAATCACCCCCACCCACACCCCGACCCTTTACGAATCCCCTACGTATCGCATCTCTTCATTACTTCATGAACATTTTAAATCTGGGGCTTTCAATTAGGGAAATGGGTGTTTTTCAAATTTGAATTTTAAACGTCCACCAGCTATCTGAGTGGAAACAAATTAATTTCCTCCTAGAGCAACTCGAGTCTGTATTGTATGAAAACAAAGATACGAGGAGGATTGTCATGCCAGAATTCCCTCAAAACATGGTTGAACAAATTTCGTTTATTAAATGGCAATGAATTCATCATCCAGTTTGTCACTCGCACTTTACGATAACAACCTGAACAAAGAAAGAAAATCAATGAAATATTAGCAGCCTTAACCCTTTTATACTATAATTAATATTAATTTTCATATTTTACAGACTGTCATGGAATTATAAGGTCAGTATTATTTTTTTTAACATATAGATTTTTTCCTGATTTCTAAAAAGGAAGTGGACGAAGAGAAGGGAAAGCATGAAATATAATAGGTGAAAGGAAGTTTGACACGAATTACTAAAGAGAAAAGCGGGAAAACTTCGAAGGTAAACTGTAAATGTCTTTCGTCTCATTCTTTTACCCTCCTTCCATCTTTTCTTCGCCCGTAGTTTAACTTTTGGGCTTTCTCTTTCAAATCGTCGACAAACTTAGGGTACTTTTTAATTATTTATCGACGCTTTTCTACCTTCCCTTTTCATGTACCGAGGTTTTGTGTTAAAAAAAAATATAATAACAATAAGAGAGCTTAACGTTGTAGGAACAAAAGTTTCTTACGCCTAGCTATGTATATTGAGTCTTAAAGGATTATAAACAAGGTTATACTGTATATGAGGGGATTCATTTGTTCATTGTTAAGATCGGAACGGATCCCATTTCTCTATTTGTTTATTACAATACGCTAGTTTTAAGAAACCTTTCAATAAGGAAGAACATGGGTATTACTATACATGTAAAACATATGTTTTAATTATTTATTCTTTTCATTGTCAAGTCGTCTGACTCTCAGTTCTAAAAGTGTCTCGCGTCGAAGAACGTAAATTTAAATTTGCTAATTATTTTTGTAAATAAATTCGTTCGAAAGATCTTAAAATTTAAATTTAGATCTGTAACGCGGAGACGATAAGTTATCACAAGAAAGAAGAAAGAAAAAATTCAAGAAATAAGTATGACTTCTTCAATTTATTTTAGATTGACGAAAGTTAGCGCTTCGGATTTCAACATTCAGGCTTTGTCGTTGGACAAAATTAACTGGTATTTAATACCAAATGAAAAACAAAATTTGAAAATTCATAAAATTTTACTATCAAAATCGTCCATAATAAATTCAACAAAAGCGATCAATAGAATCAATGGATGTTGGACCGTTTCCTATTAAGAAAAGACTTTCGAATTCGTTTTATGAAGTTGCGAGTGGAAAAGAAAA